>PNEQ01048688.1:0-24941 GCA_003012365.1 Medauroidea extradentata | reverse complement strand
GTTTTTTTTGTAAGGCAACAACACTGGCATGCACTCGGCCTAGCATCTGTCTTACATATTTTTTACCACCCTTTTGTGTTTGGGGAGCTCTGCAATTCCTTGCAGAACCCGATCCACCTTCCTGTCTGCGCTTGCATCCTCCTGGCATTTGGTATTTTCTTTGGCCAATGTTAACGGGGGATGCAGGTGGGGCAACACAAGTGTATTTAAGAAAAATGTTTGAAGTTAAATTTCTTGCAAGCTTGTGTTAAGCTTTATGGCTTGCAAGTTAACCTTAAATGAAGTTCATTACGTAATCTTGCAACAATTTAAATTAGTGTTAACTAGGCAACTTGCAGCAGGCTTGCAGCAAGCTTATAGGCTTGTCGTTACACACTTGTTGCAAAGTTTCTGGTTTGCCTTGATAAGCTTGCAGCAAGCTTTTCTGCTGGTTAGGATGTAAGTTAACGCATGCTTGCATTTCACTTGATTTTCGCTTGCTACAACAAACTTGCTCACGAGACTTGCAGCAAACATGCTTGCAAGCTTACATTTCACTTGATTTTGGCTTGCCATAGCAAGTTTACTCACGAGATTTGCTGCAAGCCTGCCTGCCAGCTTACATTTCACTGGATTTTGGCTTGCCATGGCTAGCTTACTCACGAGACTTGCTGCAAGCCTGAATCAAGCTTGCAGTAAGTTTACATTTCACTTTAATTTAACTTGCCATAGCAAGCTTGCTTAGAAGTCTTGCTGCAAGCCTGAACCAAGCTTGTGACAAAGCTGCATTTGACTTTAATTACACTTACATAGCAAGTCTGGTCATGTGATAAGCTGCAAGTTTCCTGTCTCCTATACTAAGCTGATATTGCATTGAAGTTTTACTTAGCAATCTTATTTCATGAAGTATTTTCTGTGCCATCAATAACGATCGAACTTGATCTAAACCTAACTTTGTAGATAAACAAGCACTTCAAAAAGTAGCATTGCTTAATATGCTATCTAAAACAACTATTAAGATATTACGAATAACTGCAAGTATACTGATATCCTAACTGTTGTTAGTAAATTCACAAACATCAGCATTTCCATAACAATGTTCGTTCTCTTACAAACGAATCGCACTACTACATCTATTAAGTATTTGCAATAGTACAGTGGCGTCCGACCGCTTGGCTCAGTGGCTAGCGCTCCTGACTGCTGAGTCAAGGGTCCCGGGTTCGATTCTCGGCCGGGGAAGTGACATTTATAGCCACTTCCTCGGGTTCAGGACTGGGTGTTTGTGTTCGTCTTGTCTGGGTGCCACACGTCAACGTACAATTATGACAATTACACGAAAACAAAGTGACTGGGGATTACATGAATCAGTCAACTTAAAGGGTGGGGGAATGTTTGGTGCAGTGGCGAGGTGATAGCCTTCCAATCGTACCAAACATTTTAATAAAAAATAAAATAATAAAGTGGTTAGAATACCTGCTTTGAAACCAAGGGTCTGTGATTCCAATCTTGACACAGGAGTCGAAATTTAATGTCTAGTAACTAACATCACATGTCGATGAACAAGCAATATATAAGATGTAAATTTGAATGATAGTAAAACTATTGCAGAAAGATTTATTCTGCGGACTTGAAAATTAAGCTTGCAGCAGTCTTGCGAATCAATAAGCAAGTTAGAAATGTGTAAACTAGGCAACTTGAAGCAGGCTTGCATTGGTAAGCTTGCTACAAGCTTGTAGCAAGATTCTTTACTCCTGTCTGGGAGATAACATGACGTAAATCACTATAGACAGGAGTTATATTTCCAGATGCACAGTGATGTTCAGAATAAATGAGCGGCTGAAAATGTTAAAGACCACTTCGGGTATGATCGGTTGCTAAACAAGTGTAACGCCTACGTACCCAGGCAACATGCAGTACACGCAAGAGTCTCCAAGCACGGTAAATTTGGCGCCCGCGAAATACAGTCGTCCTTTTATTGGCCGTCGTTCTGAACATGGAATTTTGCCACCATAGCGAGGACAGTTGATTGGCTATGTTGCGAATAGTTGCTTAACTACCCAGCCGTCTAAGTGAGAGGAAGAATCACATATATCACTCCGGCAAGTTGCCATTAGTTTACACGGAAGTAAGAAACGTATATTATTATTTTGTAATATGACAAGTAATGTCATTATTTTTATTACAATTTATATTATGTTGGTTTTCTCTTAAACAGTGAAACTGAATTAGTAGAGGAACAATTTTAAGAAGACATAGCAGAAGGGAACAGCCATGTAATTTGTTAGTGAATCATCTCGGCATTGGCCTGGATTGATTTCGGGAAACCATTGAAAACTGAACCGACCTCTGTGACGCAGTCGGTTGGCGCGCCGGCTTGCGGTGCGAAAGGTTCTGGTTTCAAGTCACGGATGAGGAATGGATGTTATTTAGCTTTGATGGGATATGAAAATACGTGTAACCGTCTCCATGAACCACGCTGTCAACGAGACATAAACTGTAGAAAAATATAACAACATAAATTGAAAACCGGATTCAGGATGGTCAGTCTTAGGATACAACCCGGGTACTGAGGTTTCAAAGCGTTATAGTTGCGACAGCTTTCAGTAATGTATAGTAATATTACACGGACACACAATTTAGAGGGCGATACGTAGGATACATTTACAATAAAATATTGTCAACCAGCAGTTTTGTCTTCCCTATGCTCCGAGCTCAAGGTTGTCACCGAGTGAGGTGGCGCAGCGGTAACACAATGAACTCGAATTTGGAAGAATCCGGGTTATGCGGTTTTTACATGTTTCCCTAGGTCACTCCAAGCAAATGCTGGGATCGTTATTCAACAAAAGTTTCCCTTGGTCCCTGCCACGTAAGTTGTGCTGTATGCCTTTTCTATCGACGTTACCATCGACATATGATGTAGTGTGGTTTTGTTGTATATCTTCTCATCCTAGACTAGTCTCGTCTCAGAAATATACAGAATGGACAAATAGCAATACGAATTGCAACTAAGCTTCACACTTTATTGGTGTAACAATAATTCGTCTACTAACAGTTTAAGACAACCGTGAATATATTCATAATCTGGTCATAAAATGATAGAAGCAATACAAAGTTTTTAAATCTATGCTGATAAAGATTCTACCCACAAACCAGTGGTGTATAGTATCGCAGTAACCTTGTTCTGATTGGTACATTCAAATAAGCGATGCCTCTACACAAAGAACGCTGTCAATAACCACGAAGCAAAGCTGCTAATATAAGGCTTTGAAACAAAGCGGTGCAAAACTAATTTTCCGTAAACTATCATTACCTTCCCATGTATTTTTAGACATAATTATAAGCAGAATAAACCGGTTCCTTATTTTAACAGTAACAAAAATAAATAATTTCTGATACATATACTTCGCGGAATCTTTGGCCTTAAATATATTTTCCATGCCGGGCTTGATCGTGACATTTTGGAACACAAGCACGTTGCTATGCTTATAATGTAACTGTTAGACATGTCAGGGTCACACATTCAAACCTAACAATTGTATATGCCTGCATACGCAAACAAGTGAACCTACGTGCAGGAATATCATTGTGCAGTGTGCACTGTTGATAATGATGGGGTGTGAGCCCACTTTTTTTGATGAATAATGTTGTATCAAATTCAAATATTAGTCTGTATATTAGTTTAGGTTATATCCAGTTAGATTAATTTAAATCAACCTGAATTGAAACGTACTAAGCCGCATTAAAACAATTCAAAAATATGTTTGCAATATTTCGTGTCTTGAAGATAATGACAGATGTCATACAAATTATGAATTCAGTTTTGTTCGAAGCTATTTGGGCAACATTTAACAGTTAACTCGAAAACTGTATAAACACAAATTTCCAGCCGTGTGACGCTGTTGTAGTATCTGCATTATCAGTGTGCTGCGGATTCAATCCTTACATAAGAGCCAGGACTGTTCTGCTTTGTGAACCATTTGACAATTTCATCCAGTTTAATAATAATTAAATTCTGAAAGTAACAATATAGTTGAACTATGGCTATATTTCAACCATATTGAAACATTTTCTCATTATATTTTATAAGTATTGCGAATTATAAAAGAACTAACTTTATAAAACGTTATTTATATACAAAATAACGCTATTTAAGTCCTTATGAACATCATTAACGAATCAACTATCATTACGCAATAAATTTTTTGTCGCTTACGTTTAAATACAATTATTTTATAATTTTAAAAAACGTCTGCAATCAATTTTAGCTAACGATATTTCATACCCACAAATACCAAGATTATATATATATATATATATATATATATATATATATATATATATATATATAATACACTTGAATTTGTTACTTTTGCATAAATTTTACTGTAAACATAATTTCGAAAATATTTCACGAACAAGATTACGTCCTTTATGCATGTATTTGTAACGAAAACTGTCTTCTAAATTGTTGACTTTATAGTTGGGTAATCACTTTTCGACAACGGACAACCGTCACAAATGAGGTATTTCGCTTATTTTCCTTGGAGAAATATTTTATTATAACGTTATTATAGCGCAGAGGAAGCCAGTTTTTCGTTTGTTTTGCAAAATGGATAAGTGATAGGTTCGGTATTTTCTATATCATTTAATCAACTGTGTACGATAAAACTTAAAAAGAACGAATTTACTAACTTATGCATCGAAAATCACACGTATTTCTAAGTAAAAAATTATTGCCATTGAAATAAGATGTGCAGAGCCTGCTTGAGCTTTGTCCGTATTTCAAAGAACACCGAAAGATATATTATTTCCTTAGTTAATGGATGGTTTGTTGAATAATCATAACGATTGCAATAGGTTTTATTATTTTCAAACAGCGAATTCAAACACTATTTAATATTGTTCAAATCAACTTTGAAAATGAATTTGGTGACCAGTTTCGAGTACCTGTTTAGCTACCTTTACCACTTTAGAATGACGTCAATATACCGTATAATGCAGTGTCGCTGTCCCGAATATCGGCTCGTCATAAACACGAAGCCACAATCTCTATTTAATTAAAACTCACTATTGTCTCGGGATTTAAAGTTAAAGTTTAGACTTAAATCTAGACTAAACAGAGTTTGTAGGGTTGCTGTCAAATCTATATGCTTTACGTACAAGCTTCTGATATTTGCTAACAAGTAGAAAATTACAAATCTGGCAACACAATTTACCACACATCGCAATAAAAATCGTTAAACAGAATTACATAAAGAAAATACAACAAATTAATGCTTGCCTCCCTTTTCCCTTCCCAGAAAAAGACCAGGTTCGAAATCTGGCACAGATTTCAGAATTTTAATATTGTGTTAAACAATGTCATTGATCAACCTCTTTTCAATTTTTAATTTTCCTTTGTCGTACATTCGCATACTGCTTCAAATCCACCTAACGACAACCCTCACTGGCTCTCAAGACCAAAGCTGTTAACAACCGCCCAAATTTCTTCACTTTATGGACATGAACGAAAGGCATTGTAAGGTATTTTCGAGTACTTGGAAGGAAAGGGTATGAAAAAACTTGGTTTCCAAGCAGCACTATGGTCGTAGAAACAGTTTTCGTTCATTCGAGTACTTTGAAGCACTAACCGCTCAAACTACACGTAATAATAGATTAGCAAACTAGCGAATTTTAAAATTCGCCCTTTCACTTATATCTCTCGAATTGTGCCAGCGTTACCACACGACTATATATATACAGAGTATGTAAGCATCGTATTAGTTTAATGAACGGGTTAGTTTGTATTATCTTATTAAGTTGTCGATAGTGGGTTGTGAAAAAAATAATAATTGAAGTAACTTACGAGGTTGATTTGACAAGGACAGAGGTTGAGTTGCAAAGCATTATAAATTAAAAGTTTCATTAAAGGAGCATTTATAAAATCTTTATGCCGTTTGGACGTAAAGAATTTAAATAATGTTGTTTGTATGTTATGTTCAATAATATCACAGCCTATACATTTTAGGCCATAAATTGTAATATCTCTAAATAAATAAATAATTACATGTATGTATGTATATGTGCAGGTATGTATTATATGAGGGCGTTTGCAAGTACCGGTACTTCATTTCACGACTGACATTGTGAGTGTTGAGTGACTACGGACCACGGTCTATGAGGAATAAAATGTGACTCCCTCCTTGTCGCCGAGCACTAGTAGTAATTTAGTGGAAGATTTGTCTAGTTTTTGTATATGGCTTAACTTAAAATGTGAAGTTGTTGCCGGAATTGCGAGTATTATATCGAAGAAAAAAATGGGAACGAAATTTTGTATTGGAACACATTTTTTTACAACAATAAAATTTAATTTTTCAATCTTTTACACGTAGATGTACATTGCAACGATTCTAAAATTTTGTAGTGTACGAAATATAGTTTTTGTTTGAATGTGTTCACAAAAACAATAATACACAACATCACTCTTCAGACTACTTTTGTAAACAGTTCCACACATGCCAATGTATTTATGGACATGGAACATGTATAAACTATATCAGCCTACCTTATTAACATTATTTTTCTAAATAATTGCAAAAATGTTAAAACGCGAGATGTGAACAAGACAAATCTTCCACCAAATTACTACTAGTGCTCGGCGACATGAAGGGGTCACTTTCTCTTGCTGGAGAGCATAAGCAGTGTCAAGACCTCTACCTCTTAGACCGTGGTAGGGACCTACGAGGCCTACTATGTGTTGTGGCAACGGCGCCCCAGCAAGCGGTAGAACAGGCTTCTGGATGAACGACAGAGTTCAATTAGGCCTACACATAGTCTATACATGTACAAATGTCGGAAATTCGCTGCAAAAATACAAAAAAAAAAAAAAACTTTATCGTACACTTGGAAGTTTCAATGAGTTGATTCATTAGATGGCCTGAGTTACATTTAGTACCAAGAAAATAAGCGAGTACACCTAGAAGAACTCTATGGCACCCTAAGCGTTTACTTTACTGGGAACTGTCTTCCATGCAATTGTAATAACACCAGGTCAAACCACATTTAGAAAAGTCAACATGTTAACGTGTTTTACACAACAGGATATTTGAAACTAATGGTCACATCACGCTCGTCTGTTTTGTTGCTGATCGTAAGATAAGTGTCGTGGAGGACATAGTAAAAATTCTAGCTGAATGCACCCGTAAACACTTTTTAATGGATTATAGTAAAATATCTATTAGAAGTAATGCTTTACACGTGAAAGAATTTTTCTTTCTAATTAATTTCATATGTCTGCGAAACTATCAAATCATTGCATTTTCTGCGATAATTTTCGGCCCTACTCCGATGAATTTATAATTCTACATCTCAACGATGTTAAAAACTTTAGTGTCCGTCCTGTAATTTAGCAGGAATTCACCCTAAGTATTTTCCTAAGTTTGGCGGTCGGTACTTCCAAACAATGAACAACCAACATATATTTAGTCTCAGGAATTATATAATTACTTTATTAACTCTGTACTACAAATTATTCTATTAACAACTACTTATTTTCTAGCCCTAATTTCAGACAAAGTAAACTATCCACTATCTTCTATCGAAAAATGTGTCGAGGAGGAGGTATGGTAGGCACATATACCAGCAAGTCCCCAAGTGGATATCAATACATAACTGGCCACTGCCTCCTTGTATTAACATGTGGGCGAAAATATACACAATATCGTTTATTAACAAAAAGTCATAGTATTAATTCACCAACCTCTATACAACGTTTATATTTGTATTCCTCAGGGGATGCTGATTCGTACGACGCCCAACATAAAGTACATACGACTATAAATAATTAATGTATTTATTATCATATCCGATATTTATTAGTCTCACTGCTAGATACAATAGGCTTAAATATTTTTGGGCCATTACAGGTAATGGGAAGCAGCACATAGTTTGCTATTAACAATGGGTTTATTTGCCAACTGTTTTCAGTCTTCATTTGTTACAAAAATGTTGTACAACGGCCAAATATATTAATTCTTAGAGTGTATTTTATGTCATACATTTTTGACCGTAGGATGTTGATGATTAAAATAACAATTTAGTATGAATCACAATGCAAGGTAAACTACGTAAGAGTTACTGTTTGGTAACATTTATCTATGTTACGCTTGCAGACATTCCATCGGCGATTAAGGAACTATAATGCTAGTGTAGTTAGTCGCATTTGACTTGAGGGTAATGCGGTGCAGCTAAGAGACACCTGTAATGCTGTGAAGGTCTTTTGAATGTCAATGCTGGAATGTTGGTAGGTTCAGCCAGCATAATTGTTTTGTGAAATTTTAATCTAAATATGAAGGGCAAACTACTGACAACCAAGAAGAGTTCCTACTGCTGTGAATATGGGCAACATTCAGAAAGGATAACTATTTGTATGACTATTATATTCATTACATTGTGTGTTAAACTTTGCATTTAGTGTACATAACAGTAATTTTTGGTCCTGATAGGTATCAGAACTTATAATTATTTCCTAGGTAGGGCATTGCCACAGTGGTGGTGTTATGAACATGTTAATAAAACTGGGAAGAACATCTTTTTAATTTTTGTTTTCGAATGCACTTATTGTAAACTTTAGCTTCAAATATAAATTTAACAACTAAGGCTCAAATGAGGTATTTCATTGTGCAATACTTACATACGATCAGAATGTTATAAAGCATAAACACGTAAATCTAGTGCGCCATAACGTATTGATATGCTAGTGTTCACTGATACGAAATTCAATCAAGCAAATCCGTTTTGTTACTCTGACGGAATAATTAATACGAACTAAATACTTTAATGCTATCTTACTTCGTAATCTTGATATGTTTACAAGAAAAATGTTGTCTAAATCACACCAAAAGTGAATTATCTTCTTAATTTAATTTGTTGTTGTGAAATATATTATTTATGACTGCTCTTCACAAATATAATTAAAAATTGTAACGATTTAATTGAGCTTGTTGCTTAGATTAGTAGATTAGCCCATATGTTTATCTTATGTAGGCTTTCCTGGCACAATTGGTACAAAAAATTATCCAAACGATTACTAAACAAACCGAAACTCTATCATGGTCCGGTAGTTGTTCATCGTTCGATATTTTAAGTTATAACGTTTAAGTGGTTTAACAATTGCAAAATCATTACCATATTTTATTTCTCTTTAGAAAATACAGTAATGGCGCTCATAAAACTCTTTCTGTGGTCCCTTCCTGAAGTTAACATGTGATATAATAACTTAAAAACAATATTTGATGCTACATACGGTAGTTAAGGGTTAGTATGTTCATAAAAATTATTGTAACTTAAGAAACAGACAAATTAGAATGTTAATATCCAAAATATGCGTCGTTTTCCTATAACACCATTCCATAATTGTACTTTTCCTTCTCTTTTAGGAACGTCCACTGCAATTGTGTGCGAAAATATGCTGCACTTAACAAAACTATTTCTTGCTGCAAAGTTGCTTTGCAGTGGGTCATATCCAATCAAAATTTTTCTTTGCAATAACAAATATTTTGTAGTTGAAAAGAGAGTGTTTTTAGTGCTTAGTCAGAGCATTTTCGTTGGTATAGGTAATTACAGGAGTCACTTTTTTGTAAGAGTTAGTCTTCGCTGGAGTCTTTCTTTGAAGGAAAGACTTCGCAAGGAACACGAAATTTGGTATAATAGAAGCCCCTATGTTTAATACAATGCGTACTGTATCGCAGCTTCTCGGAAATTGTATCATATGAAGAAAACATTAAGGTACGTTGGTAGCATAACAAAGTGTATGCATATAAGTAGGTTCGTAGATAGGTACTACATATGTAACTATTTAGTTAATTATGTAGGTAAACATGCAGGTGGATGTAGGTTGTTCGGGATAAAGCGAGCACTCACAAAAGCCCTGCTAAAGTTATATTTTCAGCCAATACGTATCTTTCCGCGTCTAACGGCAAACGACGGGGACTGTCTAACCTCTCTGGACACGCCACTTGACGCTTGCACGCGTAAGATAAATTGTGCAGTCGGTAGGAACCAATACAGATTAATTTTGAAAAGTTTGCTAATTGTATAAAACACATGTACGTCGATTTCAGTTTATTTTTTTGTGTATGATTGCAACATTTAAACAGGAAATTACACGGAACTTTATTTAACAAGTTGCTGCCAACATTACAAGTTATAAGGTAACTATTGATGATGCTGAACTTCTGTGCAGTAATAGCTGGTGATTTTTTTCAAAGGTTAAATCTTCAGGGCTCACTTTATTCCGAACGACGTATATGAAGTCTGTATAAGCAGATACTAATAGACTGCACACTGCTAGGGCACGAAGCGCAGCCATTAAGACCGCCCACTGCAGAACACGTGTTTTGTTTTATGTCATATAATCTGTAAAGGAGAAGATAAAATAACAGCATTACTTAGCGCCTTGAGGTATTCATATTATTTATTTGTGTAGCAGTAGTTTTCTAGAGTGAAACAATGTTTAATTTTGAAATTTACAATGATCGTGAAAAAATAATTTTGTAGTTTTTGTACAATCTTCACGGAAAAATAGTTTCAAGCGTGATACCATAAGCTTCAAGAGTTTACTAGTACCCAGCTTCGTATTTAAGAAAGAACCACGTTAATTTTAATACTTTTTTGTGTTGTAAACAATTTGTTTTAGGGAGTATAAGAAAAAATAATTATTTATAAAAATTTAAAATACACGTTATTGAATTTAAATAGTCTGTATGTCAACTTTAAAATAAAAACAAGTACCATTGTTTTCTTGGATGTTTGAAGTATTAGATTTATTAAGCAATATAATTTTTTGGTGGTTGTCAACTATTTTTGAAAGTCCTAATTTGTGTGTCTGATGTAGGATATCTTGCGTGATCCATCTTTGCGGAACTCGGCAAGCAGCCGACGAGAGTTTATCGCTGTTGTGCGAGGCATTCTCCGTAGTACAAGGAGAGGAGAAAAAAAGTTCTCGCAGTAGCTTGTGGTGGCGGCCGGAGCAGAAGAGATGTTTATCTCCGCCATAGCGCGCACGTTTAACGATTCCTCGTGATAGAGTAATGACGGGCCTGGGCTCGAGGTGCCGCAGTTTAAACACATGTTAATTGAGGCGGTTAATCTGGCTGTGGTTCGAGACAACGGGAGTGCGTGGTATATCTACACTCTTCCACGCTGACCTTTACAACGTGCTCGAAGGCGGGCAATTTATGACTAGTGCGAAACAAGGGCAATGTTTATAACCACGTCTACACAAGTGAGTCCTTGTGTAACCTGCATGGGTGGGTCACACTTGACTCAAAAACTAATTAATTTTGAATGTGTTGCCTGTATTCGGTAACTGCAGTAAACAACAACAATCGTAACTGAAATAGTATTACCAAAAACTTATTCATCTTAACGTTATGATTGCGTCGCAGACTATTTCAATGCAACACTTGAATTGTAGAAAGTTTTGACGTTCAGGCTCTCCTGAATCAACGACTGCATTGACACCAGCTAGGGACTTTTACATTTCAATGCCTTACGTGTAGTTCGTCAGCTACGTTATATGGTTACTGGCAGCGTGTATTTGGTGTGAGACGTTTCTCATTGACTGCACTAACAAGAATAAACTTATTTTGGCTCCATACGTCTATGATTTCCAGTAGAATCTCTAGACGAGGAAGAGTTTAAACATCCAATCATTGGTTATGAAGCAGGTCTTCAGATGCACGCAGTATACAAGGACTTAGATCTTCAGATGCACGCAGTATACAAGGACTTAGATCTTCGCGAAAATAGTTTTGAACCACTTTGTTACAATGCAGTTTGTGTATATCTGCTGTTATGCTTCGTTGTTATTGGCAGAGTGCCTTTGTGTGGAGACGTCAATTATTTCACTGGGCCAATCAGATCAAGATAACTGCGGTACCAAACGTCTCTGATCTGTGATAGTGACGCAAGACGTTGAGAGTTAAAACATCCAATGATTTACCACGAGGCAGAGCTGCATGTGTGCACGCAAGGTATTTGAAACAAAACGTTTTTTTGTGAAAATCATGGAGCGCGAACAACACGCACACGAGGTATTGAAACTAAGTGATCCGAAAATGTTGTAGACACAAAATAGTGTCTTTATTTGTAATTGTCTTCATATCATTGCATCATATTCAACAAAATAGCTCAGTCCTTCCCTGGACATGTTTTGAGAACCAACTCGTTCAACGAAGTTTAAAAAGTTCTGCACTAAACATTTTTTCTAGGTATGAATAAGTCAGTAAATAAAGTTATATGTAGATCTCCAAGCAGTGATGAATAATTATCTTCGCTGGTTCTTGCCGTATCTAAACATATAGGCCTACAGCTAGGAAAAATATACTCAAGTATAGGATAGAGTCCACCAATCCAGTTTGCACTAAGTGTTACCGTAGGTATTATTACTACTTACATACTACACTGACACGGTCAGTATAAGAAAAACAATGTGAAGCTATTTATATATCACAAATTGTTCTATGTAATAACATGTTATAAATCAGACCACGAATTTGTGTTTAGTGTATCATACATAAGATACCAAGTATGAACACTTACAGGCCAATAATTCAATCTGGTCTAGGGATAGAGAAGTGGTTAAATGCATTGTTGGCAAAGCCCAGGGTCGCTGAGAAAATCCACCGACAGTCTGTAAATTTCACTGTTTTTCCGACGTGTTGGCATAAATTATCACGATGCGAAACCAACTGACCTTAGGAAAATCACAGTGAAGCATCAAGATTACATTTTAAATGTGTTCAATCTTGTACTGCTGGCTGTCTTAGATGGGTAAATCACACTTGTTGCCAGACACACCAGTACCCAAGCTACAAGAAATGTCGAGTAACTGGTAAATTATTTCCTTGTTTACAATTTACGCAAATGGCGTCGATATAATTAGAACAATAATATAGCGATTTGACAGGACTTTTTTAGAAACGTTTGAACGAAAATTACCTAGCTATTGAGACGTTCTTCACACTGACAGATTTTCTGTTATTGTTTTATTTTTTTCTGGCTGTTGAATTAATTCAGCAATGAAAATTGTAAATAAAATAATATTTTTTGTACTATATCTTAACCCAAGCACGATAGTGACTGGATTCAGTTTCTTGGACGTACTCCATTGCAAATTGAATGCCTGTCAAAGAAAACTTAACAAATAAAAGCAAAGCCATAAAGTAAGCAGAGTATGCTTTAGTCAGCAAGAAACATACACAATAAGAAATTCCAAAATGGAATCGGGTCAAATAGAATCAACCCGATTACATTTTGGAATTTCTTGCTGTGTATGTATCTTGCTGACTAAATCATATTCTGCTTATTTTATAGTTTTGCTTTTATTTGTTTAGTTTTCTTTGACAGTCATTCAATTTGCAATGGAGTACGTCCAAGAAAGTGAATCCAGTCATGCACTCTCAATGCACAGTACTTTAAAAGATCATAAGCACGATAGTATACAGTATAACGTCTATAGATTAAATAGAACTGTATGTGGTACGTAATATACTTCCATTATACTGTCAGTCGGCCAGTAATGAAGGAAACGGCATAGTGCACGTGTATGCGAACCAACAATACTGTGCAAGCCAATGTGAATGCAGGATATTTACTTCCAAATTATCCTTTATATGAATGATGTTACGCAACAATAGACTATACGCGAGTTTCTAGTGCGGTCTTATAACATTATTTTACTTCTATATCCTGTGAATACGAATATTGGATTTATAGAGTGAGAGATTTTGGTCAGCGCTTAACATCGAGGACTTCAGCGCTGGTGAGGTGTGACATGAGGTGAGTATGGAGCAGCGCCGGAATGATGGGCGGGGAATGGTAGATGCCCGAAAAGACCCGCCGACAAACAGCATCGTCCGGCACGATTCCCACGTGCGAAAGTCCGGGGACCGACCACGTTGGGACTCAAACCCGGATCGCTTCGGTGAGACGAGAGGTTTGTCGCCTCGGCCACCGCAGCCCCTTGGATTTATAAACTTACATACATTTAGTAAGACTGTATAAAATTCGGAAAACATACAGTATGCTTTCTTTACTGATAACATAATTATTATAGTAAATTTGTACCGGACTTGAAATGTGGAATATAGGGAACTTTCTAAATTTGTGGGTAGAAATATGTGTTACCCGAATATGATTTACGTGCACATGCTACATGTGTTTGCTGATCCCTGTAGGAACAAGTACGTCGAATACGACGAATTAACAGTGTTGTAACTTTGGCATGACTGCTCTTGTGCATACGTCGTACCTGGCAAACAATTCTTTTCGTATCTTATATTTGTTGTGATTAATTGATTGCTTGTTTAGTAATACTTTATTTTCCCCTCTCTTTTCTACGTATATTTATCAAACAAACTATATAAAAATTTGTACACGATGCTGGCAAGACGTTATGCCCTTTCTTACTATGTTTTCTCACAACTTTTATTAATAAATCCAATCAGTTCTAAACTGCTTGCAAATTACTATGCTTTAGGTTACTATTGTACTTGAAAATGTATTATTTCGTCATTAATTAAAGTTTTAATATGTCAAACTATAACGAGCACGATCCCGTTTTGAAAACAGCGCGAACTGCGAATAAGCACATTCATTATGTTAGTTCCTTAAAACCCACGTGAGTTCACTTTACTGTAACATTGGATCTACTTCTGCCAGTTTGGCTATTAACGTTCCAGTTAATGCTCTTCCGCTCATAAAAAATCTTCTGTTTCTAGAAACACAACGTGTTTCACCAGGGTTCGATCCATTCCTTGCCGATGTTATTTGCACCTATCCATTCTCGTCAGATGTCATTCTCATCTATAAATTTGATTTGCTCCGATACATCTAAACATGGTTATGAATTCTTGGCATTATTTTTGCACAAGCTAAATATGTGTTTAAAATCAGGCTTTAGAAGATTTAATACGTAACGGAAGCTATCGCGTGCTTCTATAGATGTCGAAGAATATAAAACGAAAGCCTCCTAACTCCTGGGCGATATTAATAATTCACTCGGATAGGACACACTGGTAAACATTAACCTCTTGAATTCTGGCTTAAACAATAGCATAAGCAGCTTCTGTGTTTTCATATCGCTTCATCTACGGTATGCTTTCATAATAATGTTTTCACTATAATCATTATCATCATCATAGGCTAAATATAACATCGTGGCTTGTAGATTCTATTTGTTATACTTCAGTCTCAGCGGTATTTTGGTCACTGGATGCTACGTTGGTGACAAGCCAGTTATGCTGCAGACCAGGTAGTACGATATAATGTACTCTGGCATTTATGTTTCTTACTGGAATCACCTACTTCTTGCATAATTACGGTGATGCTGCTGTACAAGCCAAAATAATTAACGCATTTTTAAAATATATGTAGTCTTTTAGTTATTAAGTCGCAAATATTTCCGTTATATTTATGAAAAGTTTTCAGAGCGAAGTTGTCCAGTGGTAACTAACTGAAGTCACATCCAGAAAAAAAAATGTGGGTTCGAACCTTGCTCACGATATTATTATTTAGGTTTCCCTTTTACAGTAAGCGAAAGCTGAGATGGTGCGTTATTACAAACAATCGTCGATGCCTTACTCACTGCGTGTTTCTCTGACCCTATGATTCCACCTCTAATGAATTCCACCTGGACGCCCCTAGAGCCTGGACTGGAGCAACGTCGGAACTTCTCCCGATACGCAGTATTTGCAGCTCAAGGCGAGCCTGAAAACGTCGTGTTTCCCAACTGTTCAGCAGCCGCGGGCTTGTGTCGAGATCTTCCGTTGGGCAATGCTCGCTGAACCATAACAGCCGGTGCCAATGACCGTTCACCAATAACCGAGCCTCGTCTAGACTAACTTGTCTTCATTCCTCTGGAGCCTCGTCGGGTAGATGTCTTATGTTCATGTGCCCATGCAGTCCGCCTTGTTCATGCTGTGTATAACCGTTCATTTCTGGCAAACTTACTTTAGGATTGCTGTTCTTCCAAACCTTTGAGAACAATAAGTTTAGCTTCAGTAGCAACAATTTTTATTCCTCTGTTAATTAATCCAACTATCAATAACTAAATTGTTTTTGGAAAGATAACACCTGCATCCTTACTTTCACTTAAAAAGCACCTGTGAAGTTCTATCGCAGACGGTAATTTTTTGGAATACATTAGTTCAACAGAAAATTTCAAAATGCGCTTATCAACAGTACACGTATGAAATAATTACGTGATATGGTTATTTGTTGAAACAACCGACACTTGACTCCACTTCTTATGAACACGATGTTTTAAAACTGAATATAAAAGCTACTTGATGTGATCAGCACACATGTCCTTTTAGCGTTTCAGCTGGTGACAGAGTCTGTGACAACTGTAGGTCACGTCACAATATGACGAGCAGCATCCTTCGTGTTTTCTTTCTTGCTGCGAATTTGGTGTTCCATTCCGTGTAAAAAAAAGTTTAAAAACTAACAGAACCCAAACATTGACAATGAAACAGTTAGCGTTCGCAAATGTCGGTAGAGTATTCATTTATGAATGAAGTGGGCAATAAAGAACTAGGTACCCATATAGAGGAAGCTATGACAGAATATCTTCCTAGCTGGGTGACAGAATAGTTATGAAAGCAGAAGTGATACTACCAAACGTAAGGTAAGCTTGAAACACCCGAACCAGCAAAATGGCGGCATTGGTAAACAAAATCCCGTAGTCATTAACCAATTATATTTCCAGGCAAACACACCAGAAGGAGGGCAGGCGTATAGGAAATATTATACAGTGCGTAGTAACCAAGACACATAGACAGTGTGTAGAGCCTGGTACATCTAATAACTCCCACAGAATGGTTATATAAAAACAATAATCACCGAATTACCCTTTCGGTATTTATAGTATTTGCATTGTTGAAAGTTTATGTGTTGTGAATAAGCTTATATTATTGTAACATTGAATCACTGAACACATCTTCTTGCAAATAGTATTTCTCGAATGTTCTGTTATGAACCTATAGCAAACAACCAGTTCATCTAGCGTCAAGGCATTGACAAGACAGCTTTATCTTAAAGCACATTTTGTACATTGTTTTCTGGGTCGATTTCCAACTGCACCTTTGAAAACTGTTTAGTTCGAATCAAATCAAATCACAGTCACATGCGTAGAGATATTGATTATTTACAAAAGGGAATATTGACTGTTTATTGGGATTCGGTGAAGATATATCAGTCTGTGTCCCTGCACACAATTTCAAGTACGCCCCACTGATGCCTCAAGAGTAATACCTGAAGTTTATTCGGTAAATGACGTTCATCACATGCAAGACACCTTTGGGATATGAAGGAATGCCGTCGTGATACGTCCTTTAAAATCTAATCCAAATACAGTATGTGTTTAGCTTATCCGACATAATGTACAGCAGTAGGAAATCCAATTGTTTTACAGGAAATTCCTGTACCTTCAGGATACTCACACTTTCTTAATTGCTTGCTAGGAACGTGTTGAGTGTACTTTTGTATGGCAAATTTAGAATTGTCTTCACATGATAGGGTTGCATTAATGTAGACACCTAGAACTTTTTTTCGAGAAGACTCGTCCCTACATTATATTACATATTTTTCTGTTACCAGCAAATTGCTGGCAAAAGCACACCTCACACGCAACAATATTTGTTAAAAGTTCGTGTACTAGTTTTCTACTCGAGTAGATTACCCGTTGGTACACTAGATACCTTACAAGTTTCCACTGCGCATAATACTGATTTATTTGTTAATTTAAGTGTAATAATAACGTCCAAAATATGGAGCATAAGTACGTGCCTCTTATTTCTTTCTAAGTATCCTAAACTGCGCGTGCTTGAAAGTGTTTATATTGACTCGGGCTGTGAACGTGTTATCTGTTGGCCTCTGCTGAAATAACGCAGTGTAACTCGCAAGGAAAATATCACACTGTAGACTAGGCAAAACATGTAGCCGAGCTCGCAGGGTTACTCGTAGCCAGTAGGAATTTCGCGAAGAAGCTTTTAGACATACATTCAAGATTCCTAGCATACAATATTGTCAGAAAATTGATTCCGAGTATGGCGGGCTTATTAAGGCACATGCTTCACCCAAGACCTTCCAAAATATAGGTAGTCGAATGATATTTTTTCTCAACTAAGTCAAATTCAAAACATGATTCACAATGGAATTAAGTAGTTTCGCGAGTCCCTCCATTATCGGCAGTGTAGTTAACATGAATGCTTGCGGTAGACATAGGCCTATCTATTCTCCTCATATTGGAATGCATCTTCTCATTAATAAAATTCTAACACTGACTGACTGACTGACAATTCACATCTTCAACCAGTGGGTCTAGAAGCTTAAAATTTTGCACAGAAGTTCCTTGTATAATGCAGGGGATCGCAAAGAAATGACTTACGAAAATTTTACACCCAAGCGTTTAAAATACAATATAAAAATTTATGTTCGTTTATTTGTTCGGTTTACAAGCGTTCCTGTACAATTCATCCCACTGCGTTTAAATGTGAGAGATTTTGGTCAGCGCTTAACATCGAGGTCTTTAGTGCTGGTGATGGGTGACATGAGGCGAGTGTGGAGCAGTGCCTGAATGAAAGGGCGGGGGAAACGGGAGATCCCCGAGAAAATCCGCCGACCAACGGCATCGTCCAACACGATTCCCACATGCGAAAGTCCGGGGACCGACCCCGCCGGAAATCGAACCACGATCGCCTTGGTGGGAGGCGAGAGGACTGACTTCTCGACCACTGCGGCCTCCACTGCGATTAAACTTCGGGGAGTAGTTTGCGTGCGCCCGCGAAAGTTTCTGCCTTAAAAATAATAATTTGTGACGGAGGTGAAACTCAGAATGCGATAACGGGACAGGACGGGGTATCCTAAAAATTTAGTAAAACAATATTATTTTTCAAAATATTTCTAGAAGGGTCATACACGGCCCGTAACATAATTTTACTCCATTTATTTAGCACAATGTTTTACTTTTTTTTTTAATTTTAAGAAATATTATCGAATTAATTTGAAAACCCCGAGAACGAAGTCGCAGGTACCAGCTACGTAGCTGTTAACACAAAATCATTGTTCCTTGTTTATTGTCTATTATTAACTTATCGTAGCTCGTGATTATACCTACGTATACAGGCTGTCCAGGAACATCAACGCCACGCGAATTCTTGGCCAAATTTGAGTTGATAATATAAGTGGTAAAATGTTGTACGATGACGTTTTACATACACAATGTGGCAACATAGCGCTGTAGTTAGTTCCCTATTGCGCTCAACAGCTATTTCTCTTATCTCACTAGTACTTTCCTGACCTGTGTATTATAGCTGAGGGTTAAAATCGCGGGCATCCAAACACGTTTACTGACGTTACATACATAAAGTAATGCCTGGATGCTGAGTGCAAGAAGAGACTATCTCATTGCAGTGTTGCCTCACTGTGCACATAAAATATCGTCGTACAATATTTTGTCACTTACATTATCGTCAGGAATTTAGTCGTGAGAGGACCTAAATGTTTACGTTCAATTGCCTCCCAACGCAAATACCCAGGTTTTTCAGTCACCAACACTTCAATATTTTAGCTTGAGCAGGCTGTCTTGTACACAACCTGAGAGATTGTCTTAAGTCACACATACATAACACCATATATGAATAGAAACCAAAGTCACTGGTGCCAACATAACCAACATAATGCGCTTGTGAATTACATGCAATTGTCAGTTACAGATTATTCTCAACCTGTGTGATGAAGATAAAAACATATAAATTAAAGAGGTTACTGTTTTATTCCGTGCATTGACATGTATTTATGTATGAATTTCATAAAAGAAGTGTTTACAAATATATTGTATACACCAGGAAATCAGAAGGTACAACTCTAGAAATTATTCTTTTGAGAATAAAATCGCACTGCAGATGAAAGAATAATTTCTCGGTAAATGGTACACTGAGTTCAAAATCATAAAAAAAAAAAAAAAAAAAAAAAAAAAAATGTTCTTATCTTATTAAATTAAGCCTTCTGAATAAATTCTCAAAATCTAACAAAAATATTTCTAAAAGAAAGGCGATCCACATGAACATTACTCATAAATACTAAGTTTAGAATAAAGTGATCAAATAAACGCACCGCACCACATCCTGTAAGAATTCAAAATACTCGTGTATCAGTATATGTGCAAAGTAGAGAGTGTGGTACACTCGAGAGCAGGTCCAATCTTCCAGAGTCTACCTCACCAGCTCGTCACACGTACCTGTCGTAAAGAATCTGCCTACCTCTGAAGCATCAATTCCACATCATCTCATACCATGCCACTTCTCCCAGTCCTGTGGAAGAGCAGTAATAAGCAGAAAAGAAAATGGTGAGTACTGGTCTTGTCGAGGCTGCATTTAGTCCACTTCAAGTTGTTGTGCGGGCAAGAACACGGCCGGGCATGAAAGGTTTCCCGAGCGCACGTTTGCTTCTCCAATAGAAACCCAGAGAGAGCAACAAACCATCTCCAAGGGAGTTGCGGTCAAGCCACCATTTCATTGGAATTGAATGGCATGCATCAGTTCACCGTAAAGAACCTATGGGCATCTTATATTAATTATATTTTTCGTTTTCGGCTTTCAGTCTCTGAGTTGGTTTGCTGCTCTCTTTTATTTATACTTTTTTATTGTTTATCTTTACGCGATTGTTTGTATTTTTGCATATCATAGTTCTGTAAAGGAACACCTCCTGCCTTGGCTACACTCTTGAATCCTCTGCTTTCAGTAGTTTGTGTTATTTATTTGTTTCGTTGAGTGTGAATTCCAGTAAAATACTTTTCCGCACAGAGTACTTTGTGCTCTTGCTTTGTTTGATCTGTACTTCAAAAGCATTCTAACTTAACCCTGACCATTTCTCTTTCTCCATCTCTAACTGCTTTTCATTGCGTATTTAACGCCGCGCAATTTTCACCTGTAGATACTAAACTTGGTTGAATATAATTTCCTCAATAATTCCGTGTCTCTCACAACAGTTCTGCAGATATTTATATCGCTGATATATTTAATTTACGTATCATGAACCACCAAATTAGTTGGAAAGGAACGTATATATTTTAAAATATATATCTGACTTTGGATTACCGAATTCAGTGTTTCCTATTTATAGCGTTTTTTCACATTCATTTAATTTTAAAAGAAAAAAAAACTAATTGAAATAATGCAAAGAAATGTTGATATAAATAAATTATAGTATACTGAATGCCACTCTCAGTTACAGCGATATAACACAATAAATTTTAATTTCTCAGAAAATTGTATATGTTTTGTCTGAAAGGTATGAGGCAGAAGAAAGAATTCGACAGAATATTTCATAAATATTTTTGCTATGTACTAGTTCTAGAGATATTTGTTAACAATCTATTTTACATACACTATTATTCATACTGGGGTTTGTGAACTCATGTGAAACAACTATACAATACCAATATAAATCGGCATAATGGTTTCTTAAATACAGCACGGTGTGATTGATTAGGGAAATGGTGGCCGAAAATTTACTGAAAAATAATGAGAACGAAAATTTTTGTAAAAAATTACAAACCGAAACGTTTACCAGCCAATAGTATTTAGTTTACTTCAGTCACTTTCTGAACCAGTTCGTACACAACTATTTAAAAATTTCACTTCTGACCAATAACACAAGATATAAATAAATTTATATATTCATGATTTAATACAATTTATGTTTCTTTATATCTTGTGTTTCTGATCAGATCTTGAAATTTTTAAATAGTTGTGTACCGAACTGGTTCAGAAAGTGACAAGAGTGAACTAAACAGGCCCTACTATTTGATGCTAAACGTATTGGTTTGTAAATTTTGACAAAAATTTTCGTTCTCATTATTTTTCAGTAAATTTATATATAGGTTGTTCACTAAAAAACCGACAAACTCCGGCAGGTGATTCCTTGTGAAAAATAAAGCAGGAAATATGCAATACACTTTATACGTAATCGTGATATTAAAGGAGTAATTCGCCTTTGAAAATCAAATTTTAAAACTTTGATTTCCCCACAAACCGAACAGTGATAAACGGAAAATGACAAAACTCAGGATATTATTTCAAGATAATAAGGCGGACAAACCAACAGTAAACACTCGTCGATACCTTCTACCCTAGCAAAAATAAATGGGCGGATTTAAATTTTGGGAAACATTTTTTAGCGTCAGGATAATCCAACATTTAAGAGTGGATTATTGGGTACTGTGAACATAGTAATAAAAAGGTCGTCTTGTAGCGACTGTCTAGGACTCATAGTTTTCGTGCAAAACGCACGTGAAGTATTGGCGTGATGAAACAGAGCCTAGTGTGTAGGCAACACTGCATACACGCGTGTCTGGTTTATTCCGCAGCGCCGCACGGACGATGGTGGACATTCACTGTAAATATCACGTACCGTAGCTTCAATAGCTCACATAACCATACCCAACACTTTGTTTCTAGATTAATTTGTGTTTCTTAAAATAAAAAAGATAAATGTGCAAGTGAAATGAATATCTCTTGAGTACAATGAACGACCTTTCGTGTAACTCTGGCACTAACTACTATAAAGTGCAGTGGAGCCGATATTGCTACATTTAGAAGGAAAAATAACATTTTGTACATGCAAGGAATTAAAATGTTAATTTTCAAAACATTTCGTCCAAGAAAATTCCAACTGTCTTATTTTGTTTTGTTTTAGTCTTACTTGCTTTTAAGATGAATGAAAATCGACGAACCACAAACTTGTCAGTGACTCAAACATATGCGGGCGTGTGATGCTTTTTGGTATTACTTCGTGCAATTTTGATTGAAAATTGGCGTCAGGAATAGACAAAATAACAGCCATCAAGTCATTAAAATTTGTTAATTACTCGTGTCTGTGACATTCCTAAGCGTGCTTTTATCGACCAGAAAGTTGTGTTGAAAATTGTGCGACGTGCAAAGATAGAAGAAAAAATTTGGAATTTTAAGCTCTTCCACTTGAAAAGGAGTGGACGATTTGGATTTATCGGTACCGAAACTTGTAGTCACATGACAGATTCCAAAATACGCCTACATTACAATCACAAATGAGTTAGGTTATTTAATGTCAGTAGTGATACGTCGAACACCTTTTCCTTGCCTCCCTTATCCCTCTATCTGGTCTTTATTGCAGATTTCCTA
Source organism: Medauroidea extradentata (assembly GCA_003012365.1). Classification (NCBI taxonomy): domain Eukaryota; kingdom Metazoa; phylum Arthropoda; class Insecta; order Phasmatodea; family Phasmatidae; genus Medauroidea; species Medauroidea extradentata. Next base: position 1,758 of record PNEQ01048688.1, on the reverse strand, counting down.
AATGTCAGTTACCACTCAAACATTTGAAAACAAATGCCACGTCAGTGTCACGTAAGCAGTGCAGCACTGTGATATTTTACACACCGTAACGGTTTATTGCAGTTAACATTTTTCTTATCTAATATGAACACTCGTTAACTACTAAGTGACATTTAAGCCTAAAACTATACTTTGAACAAATTTATTTTAATGGCGTGTGTGTGTTTAATACTGTAAGAATTACCAGCACATGTTAACAAAAGACACATTTTACGTAAAACGTATTACATATTCGAGAAGAGACTGCCCCATCCATCTCCACTTTTGTAGACAACAATTTGTACTTACACGACATGCAAGTGCTTTATGTAACGTTGGAGCTTTGTTGAGAAGTTTAACGAACATAATATAACACTCATATTGTTCCACTTGCACACCTATAATTTATTTTTTTAAACACAAATTTAGTTAGGAGTAAAGTGTTGGTTACGGTTATGTGAGGTATTTAAGCTACGGTACGTGATATTTACAGTGAATGTCCACCATCGTACGTGCGGCGCTGCGGAATAAAACAGACACTCGTGTACGCAGTGTTGCCTACACGCTAGGCTCTGTTTCACCACGCCAATACTTCACGTGCGTTTTGAACGAAAACTATGCGTCCTAGACAGTCGTTACAACAGGGCCTTTTTTATTACTAAGGTCACATTTTCCTATAATTCACTCTTAAATGAAGGATTGTCCTGACGCTAAAAAAGGTGTCAGCAATTTAAATGAGACCACTTCTTTTATTTCTGTTAGGGTAGAAGGTATCAACTAGCGTTTGCTGTTGGTTTGTCGGCCTTATTGTCTTGAAATAATATTTTGAGTTTTGTCATTTTCCGTCGATCACTGTTCGGTTTGTGGGGAAATCAAAGTTTTAAAATTCGACGTTCAGAGGCCTATTACTCCGTTAATATTGCGTTTAGGTGAAAAGTGCAAAATATATTTCCGTCATAGTTTTTCGTGAGGAACACACAAGCGGAGTTTATCCCCCTATTTAAGAAACATACTGTATAAAATACGAACAGGGTATCAGAAACACAAAAGCCAAGTCACCTTGCTAAATACTATGTAAACCCAATATGATGCATTTCTTACAAATGGTTGCTTAGATATCTCGTGCGACCAAAATATGTCCAAGCAGTCTCCAAACAAAAGCAGCAACAAAAATAATTGCCAAGTCATATATAAGTCATATATGTGCAAAAATTTTGATAATAACGTTAAAAAAAATTTCTTTTGACATTATGTGTGATCTGAAAACTTTTTCATTCATGCCACTTTTAAAATATGGAAACCAAAATAACTCAAGGCCACTTACTATTAAGTACACGTGTATCAACTTTGATGAAATTCGGAAAAAAAAAATGTTTCGTCGGATATGCACATTATGATAATAATAGAAAAATGGCTGCCGTTTTGAAAATATATTTCTGAATGAACAAATTCACGAAAATCAAGTCAACTAACCGAGTGGTGTATGGGGATCATGATTAAAATAAATCGGTATAATATTTCTTTAGCTATGTCATAATATAACAAGTAGATCTATACAGAACTAATCAGCCTACTTTCCTTTAGTGTATATTTTGATAACAGACATGTTTGCTCAAGGGCTGTAGGGGGAGGAGTTATCCTAGGATTTTACAACACACAGAAAAGAATGCCAACAAAAGCAATATGATGAAAAAATAAAAAAATTAGTAAACATACTGCAACATTGAAATTTTGTGTAAA
>PNEQ01048687.1:0-16816 GCA_003012365.1 Medauroidea extradentata | reverse complement strand
CTGTGAACGCTGTGAACTAATTTGAAGAAATCGATAACGGAAGTACAATAATTATGTTTTCTTTGGACAGCTGTCAGACGTTTCTGCGTGTCGCAATAATCGTGCCGTAGGTGTCTGGGTTTCACACACTTCAAAGATAAACAACGATACATCGACGGCCGAAAAATACTAAGAGAAAATTTGGGTACGAGTTGTCTCGTCAGAAAGTTGATTAAATCAAGTTTGTATTAGGACAACTCATTAGTTGGTATACCCTCGATTTATCAAAACAATAAAATGCCAATTTATTGTTAGTGAAGTAGTTTTTATGTTTTTTTTTATGTTTTATACATTAGAATGCAATCTGTAATGACTGGTGCGTATGCATGCACTTTGAAATATTAAATTGTGAATAAAAAGTATGTAATTAGTAACTTCTCATTACTTGCAAAACTTATCGTTAATTCAAACCAACTGTTTCGTCTCGAATGAACCCGCTCAAACCCTATTTACAAACTGCCATACCCCCAGCCCCCTTATTTTTCGCGTTTAAAAAATGCCTTTGTACGCTGTAAAAACTTGCAATACAAGTGTGGTAGCTTCAGTATACATTTAACTGTTTTATAAAGAATTGTAGGTGTGCTACCACGGATGTCTGGGAAACACCTACTACCATAACGCTCCTATACGCACGTGCGGCAAATTTACAAACTATTTCTTACAGTGTACGTTGCGCATGAACGGTGTTGTTGTATGCCATGTTTCTTCTTTTCTACGCGAAACCTCTAAACGTATTCACAATATGTTTACTAACGAAAAGAATACAGAGTATAAGCTATGATTCCGCAACTGTAAAATTGCAGCACACTGTAGAAACATGATTTTAGGGGCCCTCAAAAGGGTTACAAAAGGCTGCAAGTACAAAAATACTTCCCGAATTCGCATGGGCGGGATTTCAGCATTTTGTTTGAGAGGGCAATCAAGAGAGACCAATCAAGCCGATAAAAAAAGAGGGGGTCCGGGTGTCCTCCTCCGGAAAAATTATGATTTCAAGGTGTAAACTGGAGTCATTTAAGCAGTTTTCGGCCAAGTTATTGTGAAAGTTAGTACAGCGAAAGGCAGTTTATGACAAAAAAAAGTAAGCAAAAGTGAAAATAGTTTGCAAATTTTTTTCTCTCTCATAAATATTGGGTTGGCAAGTGCCCCCTCTTGCCAACCCCGAATCCCGCCTATGCGAATTCGTAAAATACAACAATAGAAGCATGCGTTTGAATTTACTACAAACGTTGAAAAAATAAAATTGTAGGGTCGTCGTTTAAGTTTCATAGGAAAACAGTAAGATAAAACCACTGCACGCCAGTTTGGAGCGCCGCGAATAGAAGCGAAGATGTTACTGTCGAGTGTGGCAAACTGAACCTTATCACTCCAGTGTCTCCGCGCGTCAAACGCAGAAGATCGCATCCCGTACATAGGCGTCTTTAGGGACAAAGCTAGATGGAAATTTATTTGTCGATTTTCTACAGCAATGTGGGGGAAAAATAAATATATTTGTGACGAATTTTGGAGATCATGATAGTGCTACATGTTAATTATATATTGGAATTGCAATGATTCTTCAAAGTTAAAATACAATTCACTTCCAATGAATCTGCATTACAAATTAATGAAATATTCCACTATTATCTATGCTGTCAAGCAATTTATCAAGAATTTGTCCTATGTCTTATTGTCAAAGAGAAAAATTTGAAAATACAACTTGAATAAAAGTTATGGCTCGAAAACAAACATACGATAAAATTATCTAACACTTTCCCTTAACGCCTAGATGCGTTTGGTGGTTCGAGGATTTGGTCTGAATTTCCTGAATTTTGTCATGTCGTGGCTCGATGTCAGGCATTCCAACTACCTTAGTATTTTTTACACTTCTTACATGTTTCTATACGATCACTGCCTTCCACCTTCATACCAAGCCATCAAATACCCGCCGGATTATATAAAAAGTTCAATCCCCAGCACCTGCATCTGCCGAGAAGTTTATTGACATTGGGATTGTTTCCGGTCGCTCTACGGATGTGGCCGCAATATATTTTCAAGCATTGCCCAGACATCCGCAAGGGGATGCCATTTTACATCTTCTCTCGTTTCCCTGCTCTACTTTCGGCTGCAGAGTGCAAGATTTTCCTCCGCAGAGAAATGGAATATTGTCACGAAAACACCATTTCCTTGTCAGGTAGGCATGAAGCGAAGATTCTGGATTACTGACGACACGCTATCCCTTCGTGCAAGACATCATAAACATGATATCTGCTCTGTCTAGGTGACTGGTTATGTAATGTTTCAAATATCTTGTTTTTCATGGCACAAATCAAAAATCGACATACAATTTCGACGCACAGAAAGGAAACCAGCGTGGAAGCAATGATGTTAGCGACATGAATATCTGTTTGGTTTGTTTAAGGGTGTTCAAGTGCGTCTAATACCAACATTTTATATTTCTATGAGATAGTATAAGTGTTGTATACGATACTTTTAAGTACAGTTTCCTCTTACGAAACAATTTTAGCTCTCATAGTTTCCTCATAACGATGCGTCGAAGTAAAAACTGGCACGTTACGCTATGACGCAAATAGGAAAAAAAAACTTATTGAAAAATAATTGCCAGTGAAATAACGTGTCGTTGGGTACGCAACCATATGTTATAGAAACTCACAGTGAACAACTTTTGAATTTACAAATAATTACTGCATTTGTAATTTTTTTCACCTATGCTTATACGATTTGTTTCAAAGATTCAAAATATTACGTTGTGAGTTTACATGTATTAGGTTACGTAGCCCATTGTATGTATAATTCCTCTGTTAATTATTTCATTTGAGTAATTCAATTGGTTTGAACTATTTGCATGTGACGCACCGTTACGAGAAAACTTTATAGGCTAAAATTGTTTCGTAAGAGGAAACTGTAGTGAAAAGTACCGTATACAAAATTAGTACTATTCCATGATAACATAAAAACATGGTTTTATTCCACTTGAACACCCTTAAGTTGGCCGTCTGCCCAGGACGCCGAGCGACAGCAGAGCTTTGGCCGTGACAAGCTAATTAGAAAACTACTCATCGCACATGAGTGATATAGTCTTATGAACAGCATTCAAAGAACGTTACAATTGTGTGTACCTATTTATGGTTCACCTCTAGTCATTATAGTATATTTTCTAACGGCAGAAAAATTGGGGATTGTGTGATCCATAAGTAGTACGAAATTATGTGTGCAGAATCTTTTGAAGGATATAGACATGTACACTGTACACTTTTATCGTCGATACTAAGTCATAATATAATAGGGTCATCACTGACTGTGTCATAGGAGCGAGTTGTCGGCGAGCAAACTGTATGCCAGTTCTGTGACTTGCGCCTAGAGGTTAGGTTGAGGCATGATGCACGTACTGGGTCGCCCTTTCCGCGTCCACACCTCTAGGCTTCAAACGCGCTAAATACGTCCACCCAGACGGTGTCCTTAACCGAGTGAAAGGCTTTCAGATAGTAAAAACAATGAACGAAATAGGAATAAGAAGCATCGGAGTGACGACGAGTAAGGATATGTAAGAACTCCGAGAAAGACCTTTCGCCGTACGAGTAAGCAGTTTTCAAATATTGTTCTCAGAAAAAAAAAACATAGACACTGGCGTGTAAACACTGAACAACTTATTTAGCTGCTTAAATTGTTAGAATATTTTATATTGATATCTTAGTAGGCCTATGTTGCATTGTTAACGTGTTGTGATTTTTTTAAAGAAACTGGGTGGTATTGTTTCTTCGTCTATGGAATAAATAAAGTATGGCGGACATGTCAATGTTTTGTGAATTATGTTGTTTTAATGAAAAATACATAATCATTCTAATAGGTTATGGGCCCAGGTAATGTTTCATTACTGCGGCAGTAGTAAGTGTTGTGTGAAAAATAGGTAGTGTGTTTAGAAACCCTGTTAGGCTAATTTTTTTTTAAAGGGTGACGTTTGTGGCAAAAGTGGCTACAGAGAAGCTTAAATACGCATTATTGAGTGATGATAATTATCAGGCTTGGGCTAGGACACGGTCTATGAAGGTAGAGGTCTTGACACTGAGGAATAAAATGTGACTCCCTTCTTGTCGCCGAGCGCTAGTAGTAATTTGGTGGAAGATTTGACTTGTTTTGTATTTGGCTTGGCTTTAAATGTGAAGTTGTTATCGGAATTGCGTGTATTATTTAGAAGAAAATAAATTAAGTGTAATTTTGTATCGGAACACATTTTCTTTCCACCACAAAATGTAGTTTTTCAATCTGTTACATGTATACACACATTGCAACGATTCTAAAATTTTGTAGGGTAGGGAATAATAGATTTTGTTCGAATATGTTTACTAAAACTATAGTACTTAATATTTTTTTTAAGACGACATAACATAAACCGTTCCACACATGCCAATGCATTTATGGACACGAAACATATATCTACTATATCAGCTTACCATGTTAACATAATTTTATATTAATAATTACGAAAATTGCAACGCCGCCAGATGTAAACAAGACAAATCTTCCACCAAATTACTACTAGCGCTCGGCGACATGAAGGGGTCACTTTCTCTTGCTGGAGAGCATAGACACTGTCAAGACCTCTTCCTCTTAGACCGTGGGCTAGGAGGACTCGTGCTGCTTTAGAACAGCGTCGGTTGTGGGATGCAATTGAGCCTTGACACTAGCACAGGGGTGCTGTTTTACATTAATTGAATCTAGAAAATATGTAGGACGTTCAACTTAGTACGCGAGCAAATCTTCTGTGGCTTTTGTATTACGTTGTCAACATTTCCTTCTGTAATTGTCAAGTAATTAACCACGGAAAAAAATATTGTGGAAGTATGTGCTGGTGACTTATGGCTAGAGACATGCAAAATTCGCGTTATCATTTGGTAGCAGACTAAACTTCACTTTCCTATACATAACAGAGCATAATCTGCTATTCAATTGGCCACGTACTTTTATGTACTGACATTTACGTGTGTTACGTCTTTACAGAGATTGGCCTCTCTACCGTGTAAGCATTCTCCGCGGCAAGTCAGGACAATATCGGCCAGCGGGAGACGTCGAACCAGCCTATAGTCACTTGGAGTCTAGTCAGCTGTCAGAAAATAACGCGAATTTTGCATGTCTCTACTTATGGCCTAGCCGTTTACTAAAGAATACACGAATGCGTAGCTGGAAAAAAAGTCCAGTTATTTGACATTAAATGTGAATATAAACTCTATTTAGAACGTAAAACGACTATTTGTTCCGTTTCCACGTACCAAGATACAAGACGCACAGAAAAAATGATGACTAAACAAATCCCCTCAATGAGTAGATTAATGCCAGAATTTTAAATTGCGAGGTAAATGACAAATTATAGGCGATATTATGATTTATGTAATCTCAGTATCAGGAGCACAGTCAACAAAATAATTCACCTTCACCTAAGCTTCACTGTTTGTGAGAAAACAGCACACAACACTTAGGGTGTTTTTGTTTTAATTTTTTTAAATCTGGCGGTTAGACAACTCTTCGATCACACACGTTTTAACTGTTGCCTATCTGCCATATCACAAATTTCATTAAAATGTGGGCGTAACATATCATCCACTTTTCTTTAGGGATCTGATGAATCAGATGTTTGGTGACTCGTAAAAAAATAAAGGTTTAAAGTACAATACAATAAAACACATCAAGCTAATTCGCTGATGATTCCATCAACTCAAATCACTCAAATATTAGTAAGACTTTGACTTTTCATTTAATGTTTTTCTGCCATACGTCACATGTCATAATTATGTATAAATTTCTGTATACGTTTTATTGAATCAATTTAGAAATTAGTTATTTTATTACGTGCTTTAGTGTTATGGTTTCAGATTTCTTTAATCTAGTAAACTTACTTTTTATATTATTCTCCTACTGCACTTAACGGCACATATATTTTATATTGTTTATCGCATTATTGTGTAATGTGTAACGTCTTCATGAAATGTACTATGAACTGCAACTCTATTCCTGGATTTAGTTTCCTTTTCATTTGAGTTTTGTCGCAACTGTCCACTTAATTAATTTTAACACCTATAATTTAATATGATAAGTTATTATTTTGAATCGTTTCTTGTTATGATTCAATTCGATTTTTGTTACCCGTGTGTATATATTATATGTTATTTGATAATTCGTTAAGTGTAAGAGAAGGCATTTTAAACTTAACTAAGCAAAAAAATAAAAATAAAATAAAATAATGACCAAATAAAATAATAAATTAAAAAGGGTACATAATACATTATGTTTAGGCCAATGTAATTCAAAATTATACTTAATATAAAACATAATCTTTCATTACTATAATTATTTAAATAGACTCTACTGATTATAAAAATATGACCTAAGAATAGAAGTAAAGTTATAGACCAAAATCTAAAATACATATTTGAGAACAGAAACAAATCACTAAAATCCCAGTCGTAATAGTACAAGAATATTACTATTTAAGTAAACTTCAACTGTCGTAAGTTATGTATTATAGCACGAGTAAAATAACTAAAAAAAAAAAAAAATCAGAGATAGAAAACTTAGGTGTTTAAATTATGCCATTATCAGTTATTCTGTGTTCATTTCTTGTAATAAACTAGGATGTCTCTCAACCGAGTCATTATTTAAACAAATGTAAGGCGTACATTAAAATTATGGATAGTATTTTCACAGTACTATTAAAGGTAATGTCTTTGGAAAATTCTTGTAACGGGAGTAAATTATTTAGTGAAATCTTGTGGACATACGCAATTGCAGAGCTATGTCGTGTCAGAAAACCAACTGTGAACTAAAACAAACATTAAGTAAAAACAAGCCGAGCTGGTTGTAGCAGCAATGACGTGAAAAAAAAAAAAATCCTAAAATATTCCAAGAGAAATTATCTAACTGGCTGTTGAAAATCTTGTGCAAATAGTCAGAAATTAATATTTTTACTGCAATAATAAACTGATTCCCAAAGCACTGCTTTACGAAACACAGCAGTTATATATCAAAATCTAATACCACAAGAGGATGTGGCTGGCACAGCGGGCTCTCGCCTCTTATCTAGGCGACCAGGGTTTTATTACCGACAGAGTCTATCCGGATTTTCCTACGTAGTAATCTTGATGGACGATGTAGTTGGTTTGCGGGTTTTCTAGGGGATCTCCCGTACATTCATTCTCCTTCATTCTGTCCATGCTCGTCCATCAGTTCTCAATACTTCACCGTCACGAGCCGCCCAAACTTCTTTAGTTCACTTTATTAATCCCTAGACTGATACGAGACTACCCACGAGTGATACAGTGAACTTTGCTGCAGATGTTCCAACATAAGAGAGACAAATCACAGCTTATAAGGGCCACTGTTCCAGCGGTACGAAGGAGATGCTGCGTACAAGATCAGCGCCTTGCGCCATGAGGCGCGGGACCGAGTTTCTCGGCTTTCGAGAGAATTATTATTTAAAATCCATACGAGAGTCGATATCGTAAAATTGCTTCGTAACTTTGTTGCAAATTGGTTTTACTATGCAACGTAATTTTTCGAGGCAAACTGTATGATGAGTATAGCTAATTTATCAATTAAAAGGAAATTTCGTTAATTAACTAATTAGCAACTATTTTGCTGTCTTCTGACTCGACAAAATTATAATATGCAGTTTAAATCGGTCATAACAAAGTTACGAAGCGATTTTACGAAATCGGCTCCCATTTATGTTTTAAAAAATAATTGTCGTTAAATGCGAAGAAACTCGGGCCCATGCCCTTAAGGGTGTTCAAGTGCGATAAATTCATAATTTTATATTTATATGAAATAGTAGGCCTATAATTTTTGTATATGATACTTGTGAGTACAGTTTCCTCAAGTCAAAATTTGCTTGTTCTGCTGCCATGCAAGTAGTGAAAACCAACTGACCTACTTAAACAAAATAATTCTCTGTGATATTACATACCTTGAGCTATGCAATAAAGTATTTAAAAGAACAGAACGTAATTTTTAAAAAATCGCAAAAGTACAGGAAAAAAGTTGAAAATTCAGCAATTTTTTTAAATACAAAAATAGTTCACGGGATTTTCAAAAAATGTTTCATTACATAGCCCGTGGCATGTTATTTCACTGTGAATTATTTCACTTACATAAATCAATTGGTTTTTCACTATTTGCATGGCAGCAGAACATGCCAATTTTGACTTTGACGCACCGGTATGAGAAAACTATGCGAGTTAAAATTGTTTCGAACGTGGAAACTGTACTCACAAGTATCGTCTACAAAACTAACAATATTTAATACAGATATACAATTATGATTTTATCGCACTCGAACACCCGTAACTGTCGGTCATATTGCTCGTACATCTTCACGTTATTAAGAGGGATGTAATTTTCCGCGTTTGATGCGAGGAGGAAGTGAAGCGATAAGGTTCAGCTTTCCACACTCGACGATAACAGCATTGCTTCTATTCGCGGCGCACCAAACTGGCGTGAAGTGTTTTCATACTACTAATTTTTCTATGGGACTTAAAGCAGTAACCCTACACTTTTATTTGTGGATACTTTGTAGTAAAGTCCTACGTAGCTATGCTTACAACGACGTGTATTACGAATCCGGGTGGTATTATTCCAGTTACAGCTGTCTAAAAAAGTCGTTTGTAGCCATTTTGTGGAGCCCCAAAAACTTGTTTCTAATAAGCATGCTGCATTTTAAATTTATAGAAGTCTAGTTTTAAGGGGCGTGGAACGGTACGATGTCGAGCGGATGGCTGGAATACTCGATCGTCAATAAAATATGAACTTCTCATCAAAACAAGATGAAATTTTTTGCCGAGTAGATATTTCATCAGCGGACGTTTATTTATGTAACACAATGTGGTAGTATGATTTACTTTCGAGCAAAAAATTCATTACTGTTTTTAGAAAAATAAGAGATTGAAACCACAAAATCTACTACTATGGGAAACTGTCATTTTTATAATTTTTATTATGATAATATCTAGACCTCTATTATAACAGAATTTCAAAAATACTAGCAAATTGTACTATTCGAAAATCTATGTGCGAGAGGTTTACGGACGTTAAAGTTTCTATATAAGTTATGCTCTTTTTTCGAGTTTAGTTTTTTAAATCCTAAATGGAGCAGATATCGCAAAACCGTCACATAGAAATGTTGGAAATTGTTTGTACTACGTAGCTTTTTATTTTTCAGTTTCTATAATTTTGGCTAGCTATCGACTTAATTAAATTTTCTTGAAGTAAACAATTAGCCAAAATTATAAATAAATGTGTATTAAAAATTAAGCTACACAGTACAAACAATTGACAACGTTTCTATGTAACAGTTTTTGCGAAATTTGTTCCCTTTCAGGATTAAAAAAAATTACTAAATATAGCATAAGTAGGGGCTCGTGGCCTTAACAACGGGCGAATTTCCTGAGCTAGCTTTTACGTAACCGGGGTCGCTACATTTTATCAGTATTTTTAAGTCAGTGAAAAATTCCAATACACAAAATAGTTTCTGGTGGGCGGCGGCTAACTATCATATTTATGTTAGCCAACGAGAACGTGTTTTCAATATTTACGGCGGCGTTTGAAAATATGCACGTTTTTAAAGCTGAATAATTTTGAAAATTAAAATGCTCACGGAGCTATTGCTTTGCCTGGCTGCACTTAGTGTCGAAATAATTCGGAAGAATAATGTAAATAATAAAAACCTTTCTAGGAATTTTCCCAACTACAAAATTACGAATTCATCGGTGCAGAATGCCGTTATCTGTAGCATTTCTTTTCTACGCTTTAATATGCAAGAGCGGTCTTTAACAGTGTCGTAGGAATCGTGGGGAGAGTGGAAATAAAGGGGGTTTTATCGCCCCCTTCTAATGCTAAATAAAATTACTGAGTGTTAGCTTCTCTATCTGACGTGACGAATTATTTGCAAAATATTATAACAACACTTATTAGCACTTAAACTTTTTCACTGAGCTTAAAATGCTTAAAATTACACATTGAACCTCGATATTTCAAATTGTCCAGACGAAAAAATATCTTAAACCCTTCCACTTTGTGGTCTTTGAACGACTCTTGCAGTGGGTTCGTGTTATAAATATAACAGTGTTTTTGGACATACGCCATAGCGGGCGAATGCTGTATTGCAGAAAAACCCACAATAAAACAAAAAACAAAGAAAGAAAAGCCAGTATTCTGTAGTCAACAGACATAAAACATACTGATAATTACTGAAACGAATGTAGTCATATTCCAGATGACGACGCAAAGACAAACAATAGATATAAAACAACTCAAAATTAATTCCTAAGTGAAATATAGTCGACTGGAGAAATACTTTATATCGCCCTTCCTCTCAGTTGAAAATTGTTCCTACGCAACTGCTCTTTATTCAAAATTTCCCTTCGTGTATGTTTTGTAAAGTAATTCCTCGTTGTTGGCAGAATACACGATCGTCCAGTATAATTCGCCCACTGCGGGAGGAGTATAATCTATGTCGCGCACGTTGACCATCGTCCCCCAACAGCTCGCACGATAGTCAAGAGGGTGAAAGCTGATGAGAGGCTGTCTGTCGCAGCCGAACTGGAGCGAAGATAAACGCCGGCCATCCGAGTTCACCAAGCGAAGCGTAATGTCGTACGTTGCAGATCGGTTTTGTCGTATGTGTGTATATGTGTGGCCGCCCAGCTACATGACCGAGTTCCATACTTGCGTCTCAGTAAGGTTAATTCTACTACAGGTTTAGAAAGATCAATTTTAAAAAGTTTGGAACATGGACAATTTCTGACGCTTGAGCGCTGGTATCGGTAATGCGTGTAAACTGACCAATCGCAGAATTTTACTAAAAATTTAAGCTACATTAAGTTGATAATTTAAAACGTGAAATCGATTTATTTTTGCTTTACAATTAAGTTAAATGACTTCTATAATTTTCAAGCCTATTTAAATTTTATTTTACTACAGTTTCTTTTTTTACTGGTCGCAAAGCGATAGCAGCAAAACTAGCGGCAGAAAATTTCCCTGTGCCAAACTCTCTCATAAGAAAACACACGTTCTTTCTAACCTGCAGTAGAATTAACCTTAGACTCGGGAGCACAAAAGCGGTTCTCTGTTCGGTTGTGATCGGGTAACTTCGCCAGGATTCGGGCCGCCACCCCTTCGCGCACCCCGTTCTGCGCACACCCACTCCCCTATCAAAGTTAGTTTATATTAGTTCCGGCTAGTTGAAGTTAGTTAACACTCGTTTGGATGTCAAAACACGCTGTTCGCTTAACAGAAGGTCGGTTTACTAGCTTAGTCGTTTTTGTAGCTCACTGACCTAACAAAATCGTGCTTCGATTAAGCGAACAGTATTTTTTGGCATTCAAACGAATCTAAACTAACCTTGGCTGACACAGGAGACGGGTAAACAAGGAGTTTTGTTCAGCAGTAATATAATTTCTCCGATAATAGTACTTGACATTCTTATAAACAATACATTTCCAACATTTTTACAGATTTATTCATTCATACCCATATTAAAAAATGCACGTGGTTTCGAATATGTAAATTAGATGCCAGCCCCAGTCTTCTTTACTCCGTTTGTCGGACATCTGAACAGATGATGGTTCAGTAAGTATGCGTCCTTCAAAAGCACTATTTTCAACATCAAGTTCACACAACAATGCAACCTAAACTATACAGGATGTTCGAGAATGAATGGTCGTAAATCACATGGGTGGTTTTCGTTGGGTGTATGCTTCTATAACCATGCAAATTTTAGCGTTGACAAGCCATTATGGGAATTCAATGCATGGTAGAGGCATATAATGCAGTCATTATGACTATATAATTATGAATTTATACACTTGAACGGCTTACGGCATCCATTTTCGAACATTTTCTTGAAAACTGGAGAGTTGCAACTCTCTTGAAAAGCTATTTTTAAAATGTTGAGGAATTTAATTTTTGTGTGTTGAATCACATTCTGTTCCATCCACTTTAAAGTATTTCTGGAAGTACTTGGTTGAATTTTACTGCTCTAATATTTATCTTCTTTGCATATAATTAATACATTTACTATAAGTAACGATCGTGATAGTTACAAGTTTGTGAGTGTAATAAAAAAACAAGTGTTATGAATTTTAACAGTTTTTTAGCAGACACGCGTTAAAGAAATGCGGTTTTTACTTTTTTTTTGTATTTACTAAGTATTTGCAGTGGGCAGAGGCGGATCAAGCTCTGGATTCTGGACGGGGCTATGCCTTAAAACATAGCTACACCCAAGTGAAAAAATAAGGGGTCCTCCCCTTGAATAATTTTGATTTTAAGGTGCAAATGACGCTATAAAAGGAGTGTCCAAATTAATATATATCCTTTAAGACATTGTAAAAATATTGGGGATGAATTATGCTTTAAAAGTGAAAACCTTTGTGCTGATATAAAATAAAGTAGGTAAATTTTTAAGCTTCAGCTTCCATGGTGTCAAACCTTTAAAAAAATATAATTCCGAGCAAAATTCGTAAGAAGAAAAAGTAAAACCAAGCCAGCCACAACACACAATCACCGAGACAATTTTGACTAAGTGGACTTGAACCGATGAACGTAAGTAACAGTAGCGGTGTGCTGTCACGAGTATTTCCCAGTGGCAGGCAACACAGCCGCTGCGTCCGAAAACACCAGGGATGTTAGATGGTAACTCCAAAATCCTGGTACTAACATCATAAAAAAGCTGGTACTTTCAACGAAAACCTAATACAGGTAAAAAAATTTTGCAAATGCTTACAGGCATGAAAAAGACGACGTTTTAAAACATGTCTTACGTATTGTAAGAGAAAAAATATATCGAAAATGTTTAAAGAATGCTTTCAGTTAACAGAAAATCAGAGGTTCACATCTACCACAGATGTACACAAGTATGTGTTGCCAACGCCCAACAGGCAACAGTTTGCAATGACCTGCAATGACTATATGCGCAAATTCATGCTCACAATTCAGAAGAAGTTGTGTTTTGCCAAAAAATATATTTTTTTTTGTAGAAAGGTTTTGCTGAAAATGCTGTTTAATGATGCATTTTAATACAATTGAATGCAAAATTCTGAAAACCTGGTACTTTCCCGTACCAGGATGAAAGTATCCTGGTACATGGTACAGCACCCTGAAAACTGGTACGTTTACCAGGATCCTGGTACGTCTAACACCCCTGGAAAACACTCTCTTTATGTGACTTATTTGTTCTTTCACGGAGGTGTTAGAGGCGATACCTGTCGGCGAGCGTGTGAACTACGTCCCGCAACTGCAGAGCGGACCTTCTCATTCCTATTTCCTACCTGTACCTACTGCGAGTTTTTTTATGCCTTACAGTACGAGCGTCTAGAACCAGGGGCGTCATTTCAGGTTTTTCTTGGGGGAGGGGGGGGCAAGGTTTTTTTTTCGGCGACAGTGACCTTATTCCATCTTTTTTATTAATTAAGCATGTATAAATTAGAAACTTTAATGATAAAACTTCAGTTTTATGTTCTTAAGTTAGCATTATTTAAATAACAAAATACAAAAAATAAACTTTATACACTTAAACTTCTATTGCCTCCCCCCCCCCTTTTGACACCCTTAAATGACGCCCCTGTAGAACGCGTTAACTTTCTCGTTGCACAGACAATTTCGGGATAATTCGTTCAGCTTTGACCAGGGGCGTCATTTGGGGCTACAGGGGAGGGGGCAAATGCCCCCCCTGGATTTAGAATTTATGTGTATAAATGTATTTTTTTGTATTTTAAAATTTAAATAATGCTAACTTAAGTACATAAAACGGAAGTTTTATCATTAAAGTATCTAATTTATACTTGCTTGGTTAGTAAAAAATATGCAACAAGATCACTGTCGCCAGAAAACGAAATCTTGCCCCCCCCCCCCCTAGAAAAACCTTAAATGACGCCCCTGGCTTTGACGATAGATAGATAAATAAATGATTAAAATATTTTCAGCGGAATAGGGGCGCCATGTATGTTATTAATTGTTATTGTATAGGGAGTTCACTTTGAGCTGAGCACTTCCCAACATTTATAATAAAAAAATATTAATTGTGGTTATATAAGTTAAGTTTTGAGAGTTGTGAAATGTTTACACTAGTTTTTAGCTACACGGAAGTTTAAGTATTAAAATAATAAATACGGAGGCAAAATGATTTACAAGAAAATGTAAGTAATGCTTAGTTTATCTTGAACAGCCTATAATTTCCTAATCTAGCAAAATCGTTCTTGGATTCAGAGCACAGTATGTTTGACATTTTAAACTAACCCAAATTAATCTAAACCAATTGTCGCAGGGGATGGGAATGGGATGAGAGAAGTTACACCCAGTCGCCGACGACGAACGAATGCCCCCGAGCTTTTCCGCGGAGCGAGAAAGTTAACGCGACCCAGGCACTAGTGCTGCCAATGGAACACTTTGTGGTTGCGGCATTGCTAGGGGCAATTATTTTTGCTGAAAAGAATTATGCAACATTTTGTTTCAATGCCTCACGCTCACATCTGCAGCTCTGGTACGTAGATATTGGCAGCGTGTTTCGTGTAGAGGCGTCACTCATTTGACTGAGCCAACGAGAACAACGTTACTGCGACACTACACGTCTGTGGTTAGCGGGTAGGTCCCAGATATGGTGAGAGTTAAAAACAGCCAATCACTGGCTATTAAGCAGAGCTGCAGATGTGCACGAGAAGTACTGAAACAAAATGTTGCATAATTCTTTTCAGCAAAAATCATTGCCTCTAAGCATTGCTGTAAGGAGAGAAAAAAAGGTTACGCTGCACAAAATGCCTGATAAAGTACCCATCGTGGACTTGCCTGCTTAAAGCCTCATGTTCTGGCAACCAAATTGGAAGTTGCAACAGTATTTATGAGGATTTTATAAGTTCACTCACACTTGGTCAGAACGCTGCTACAGGACTCGCGTTTTATGTTACAATATGTGGGGTGTGGGGACGTAAAAAATCGCGCTTTACTTCGGGTAGAACGCTAGAATTGACACAACTGTGAGCCCATGTCACATTCTCAGTTGGTCCCTGACTTACTTGACACATTCTGGAGAGCGCTGAGCCAATTATTAAGAAGCAGTTTAACACAGGCCCAATAGCGCGGTATACTCCGTTTCATATAAGTTTGGTAACATTTGACAGCTACTTTTGGGCAATAATTGTTAATATTTTGTAATTTGTGGAACAATGCAAGACTTTTTAAGTTCTAAAATGAGGCGGAAATTTCCATTTCGCCATTTATACTGCAAAGTTTGACTTTCATTGTTCCGCAAATATAAAATATTAACAATGATTGCCCATAAGTTGCTGTCATATTTTACAAACTCATATGAAACGGAGTATATCACTGTTTCAGCGAGCAACCAATGAGCAGCTGTTGTATGCTTGCGTATATAGATAGTCTTGGAGGCCACCTTACAGGTTAATAAACCCGCGAATTTTTCAGGTCCCTCTATTATTATTATTATTATTATTATTATTATTATTATTATTATTATTATTATTATTATTATTATTATTACCGAGCAAGGTGGAGCTGTGGGGTCCGACCGCTTGGCTCAGTGGTGCCGACCCCCCGTGGCTCAGTTGGTTGAGCGGCCGACTTTGGTGCGAGGGGTTCTGGGTTCGATTCCCAGGTCAGGCTGGGTGTTAATTTGTGTTTGTCCATTGGGTCGCAAACCTTGTCACCACAAAAATTGTCTCGCGGAAATTGCTGGGGTCACTCGAAATATGTCAAACCTAAAGGGGGGAATGGTTGGTGCAGTGTTGATGCGGAAGATTCCGCATCGCCGCTGCACAAAACATAAAAAAAAAAAAGTGCTTAGCGCTCCTGGCTGCTGAGGCAAGGGTCCCGGGTTCGATTCCCGGCCGGGGAGGTGACATTTACAACCACCTCCTCGGGTTCAGGACTGAGTGTTTGTGTTCGTCTGTGTGCCAAAAAGACACCTTACCATTACAAACCGACAACTACACGATACAAATCTACTGGGGAATTGCATTGATTAACTTAAAGGGGGGAATGTTTGGTGCAGTGGCGAGGCGTCAGCCTTGCCATTGTACCAAACATTTTAATAAAAAAAAAGTGGTAAAACACTTGCCTCGCATTCGGGAGGGTTCGGTTTCGATCCTGGGCTCCGGCCGTCCTGATTTTGGTTTTCCAGGGTTTTCCGAAATCACTCCAGGCGAATGCTGGGATGGTTCCTTAAACAGGCCCTGGCCGATTACTTCCCCCCTTTCCCTCCGCGTTCCTCTACTATGGCATTGTGCTGTTCGAGGGCATGTAAAATGTCAAAATTAGTAAATAAAAATGAACTTTTATTATTATTATTATAATTATTATTATTACTGATTTTGCCTTAGTTGCCTAGAGTGAAATTATGTGTTGTAACGAAAATTTTCGTTTAAGTGGCAATTATATATCTTATACCTCAAGTCATTACTATTATCCAGCTGCAAGTAAGAACCACGCTAATTTCAATAATTTTCTTCTAGGAAACTTTGCTAAAAATCAATTTAGAATACATATTATGCAACCTAAACAGTGTTAAAAAATAAAATGTTCATTATGTGACGGCCATATTTTATTGATACTTTTATATATATGAATTAATGTAGTTTAGGTTAATTATGATGATTGATTGTAATGAAGGGGCCTTTATTTTCATATGTAACATATTGCCATCCATTTTAACTTCAGTATTGATTGTGAGGGGTCTGTGGGATCCTATGATAGGCCAGTATAAAACACTATAAAATATGAATAT
>PNEQ01048686.1:0-26045 GCA_003012365.1 Medauroidea extradentata | reverse complement strand
TTTCGCCTCAAGTCGTTTCGCCGAAAGTCGTTTTGCCGAAATTCATAAACCGCACTTATCTTTTCAAACATTCGTTTACCCGAAAATCGTTTTCCCGAAAAATATAATTGTGCATTCGTTTTGCCGAAAGTCGTTTCACCGAAAGTCATTTCACCGAATTTTTCAGCATCACCTTCAACTTCACTGAAAGTCGTTTTACTGGAAATTATTTTCCCAAATAGTCGTTTTACCGAAAGTAGTTTTCCTTAAAATTCATATTCCCGAAATTCACTCTCCCGAAAGTCGTTTACCCGACGCTTTCGGGAAAACGGTTTTCGGGTAAATGGCGTGTACCCCTGCTTATCAGTTACTGCATTGCGAAGCGGTATTTGCCTCAAAAGGGTGCAAATGGTTCGTAGGCTAGTTAAGGGAGGGTGTGGACAGTTGCTGTATTGTCAAAATGCTTCATAAAAGGACCACTGCAAGGATGGGGCTCCCTGGGTATGGTGATTGTGCTAAGTAACAATAAACCCAGATTCAGTAACATCAGTTGCCAGCCAGATGCATACATAATCAGATCAATAAAAGACCACAGAGAGACAAAACTCATACGGAAGAACATGCTGAAACACATTACCTGGTAGCTGTAAATTGTGCCCAGAAGACTGACATCTTCACTGAAGACATAGAGATTCTGCTGCCACAAATTAGCAGGAGACAAAATGAGACAGTTGTACTCTGGTAACATTAGGCGCTTGTCTGGCTTCAACTTCACTGCTTCAACGTGCAGGCACACATTGTTCAAAGTCTTCGAGCTGTAACACAAAAAAAATAGTGAGAGAATCTCAACAGCTACCACTACACAGAAAACAATTATTTACTAAAAAATTTAATAAAACCGGGGGAAAAAAATTATGCATCCCCACAAAAACCAAAATCTTGAATATACTCGAAAATCTATTTGAACAATCAGATCTGTCATTTAGTTTAGTTTCAAAACCCTGTTACATACTAGCATAAAATAACCCTGAGTTATTTTAAAAATAAACCTGAATTATAAAATGTTGACAGGAAAAAAATTCAATAATGTATGTAATTACAGTAAAGTACAGTGAAATATTGAGGAAATCTGCTGCTAACATTTCTACAGAAGCTACAATTTTCTGACTCATTATGATACAAGAATAGTGAATTATTCTAAACTACTTCACTATCTGAATATTTGCACAACAAGTTTAGTGAAATTATAAACATGTTCAACCAGTTATTTACTTTAGTAAATGATGTATCAGTAACAAAAAAATAAAGCCTTGCCCATAACAAATCCACTGCATACTTCCAATTGATGTGTTTTATGACAAAGCTGAAAAAAGGCCTCTAGTACCAGGAGTGCTTCAATTTTGTGCATAATCTTGCAAACTTTCCTGCCAACAACCATTTTGGTTTCCTTCGCTGTCATGTGCCATTTGGAATTGCAAACAAAAAAACACATATATTGTAGCATATGCGCCTGTGATGCCTATATTGCAGTAATTAATGTTTACTGAAATTGTATTTATTAAGTTAATTCCTTAAATCTTTAAAGTTAGTTCACTATCCTGTTATTTACTTTATAAACTGTAATTAGTGATAAGTACTGTAACTGTTTATTATTATATAATCGATCATGGTCTTATATGTAAGACATAATATTATTCTGAAAGGAGGGAGTAATATAGGTTGTTTTATAATTTATATATCTATGCTATACGCAGTAATGTCTATGGAGCTAGGAATAGGGGATTAGGGAGGCTATGTAATATTAGCCATGAACATAACACGATGATTGATAATGGTGCTGTTGTTTGAAAAATAGTTATCTTTCACATATACTACCCACTATTTTCAACATTGGCAATGGAAGTTACCGGTAACTGATATGTTGTTCAGGGCTGCCACTATTGTTTTGTCAGGCCATACGATCACCTCTAGTGGTTTTAAATTCTATGTTATTCTGGCGTTTGTAATAAATGTTTGCAGAATCAGCTGTCAAAATACAAAAATTAAAACAGTCTTATAAATTGCTTTGTGTGAGTCACTGCGGCCATTTAGCAAAGCAAACAACTACTATTGAGCAGGTATGTTTGTCAAAGTTCGGGTTATGTTCATACGATGCATGAATAATATGATACTTTGTAATGAAAACTATGGTAGAATGGCTATAAATGAAACACGCTAGTTCTCTAAACTACAGCATTACAGTTTTCAGTTTTCTTCACTACAGTATCTACAACACTGTACGTCAGTTCAGTACGATCTACATACCACATGATACCGAAATTATGCAATTTCAATACCAGATTTCTTGTCATGAATTGACCAAATGGGAAAAAAAAATAGATCCTAGAAAACATATAATAATATACGTAACTCATGCAATCATACAATAGGACACAAAATCATACTCTGTACGGGAGAATTGTACAAGTTGGCAGCTATGCTGTTGAGTCTGGTTATTTCACATGAACTGTTGCAGAGTCATAAGATATTAAGTGATACCGATAAAAGTGTTTGTTAACTAACAATCATTTTGAAAATGTCTATATTTTTGAAAAATCAAAATGCCTATTAGGAACGCACATTTGAAGCTCCTCAAAAGAACCAAACACTGACTTTTCAAGGTGCTGTCATGTATAAAATACATACAGACTGGATTACTCTAAAGTCTTACGTTTATAGGAAAAAATCATAAAACTATGGCACTGAGCACCAGTTTAATGCTCTGCACTGCGGATAGAGGTGAAGTGGCTCATGGTGCGCTGGCCATAGCTGCTCTTATCGTTCCCCTGTTGAGTGAGCATACACAAAAACCTTATCAGCCCCCATGCCACATATGGCGATGGGACTAGTTGTATTTGCGCCATAGTGCATTTTTACACCATAGCGATTACACAGTCACATGCCTCACGTGCCAAGTGATCAATAACACAGCGGAAGTTGTCAAGGTCAAGTAGGTACTGTCCGAGCTGAAGTCTAATGCACACAACCAAAGTGAAGCTAGAAAATAAAAGATGAGGTAACACTGGATTGTTCACTTTTTTGCTTTTTTTTTACGGACTGAATGCCATGCAGGTCCTATTTTTTGCCATTACGTAATGAGGGGAAAAAAAGAAACATGTTGTCGTTTCACTCCCATCCCCTCCGAGCCATCGTTAGATACAGAAACAAAGACGATGGCTGTGAGACAGTGGGAGGGGAAAGACAAACATGTGGCTGTGTTTCGTGGCCAGACAAAATGCTTGTTGCATGTGACTGTCGAACAGTTATGGGCAGAGGTGGTTAGGCTGCAACATTGACTAGACAAGGCACGGCAGCTGAGGCATGTGCTCACAAACCCAATCTGTCAGGGGGATGGGGGTGGGGAAGGGAGTAGATGGGTATTGGCTGGCATTGACAGTTAGGAAGGGTGTTATATATTTTTAGCTGTGCGTTTCTTACAGTACAGCACTCGCAAAGAAAATGCATCGATGGATAAGCACCATGTGGAACACATATATTTTTCAAAAGATTTTCTTTCAAATTTTTTACTATTATGACCGTAATATTTCACAGTTCCTCAAAAAAGGGTTGTAAAAATGGGACGGTCGTAATAAAGAGAGTCGTAACGAGATTTTACTGTAATGGCTAATGGCATCTAACAACTTGGGTAGTAACAGTTCATTTCTTGATGTACTAATTTGTCTAATCATAAACTGATTGTTATAGACCCTAGTAGAAATAACGTGCAGCCAGCATTGAAAACAAACAACGCGTTTGAGAATTAAAAATAACCAAAAGAAAATCTCAACACATTTTAGATTTTATTGTGATCACATGCCTAAATAACTGTTGAAATGTTTTGATTGTCAGCTGGAAAGCATATGGTGACAGAATATTGTCCATACCGTATAAGAATTCCATTATTTGACAGATCATAAAAAAGTAGGGCAATGTAAACAAAACATTATGTATCCTTCCACCACCACGTGCTTTCCAGCTGACAATCAAAACATGTCAACAGTTAAGGTATTATGATTGCAATAACATTTAAAGTGTGTTGTGATTTTCTTGAGATTATTTTTTAGATCTCAGACAAATAATTTATTTTCAATACTAGCTGCACATTAATCTTATTAGGGTTAGGTGGGCAATGTTAATGGAAATATTTCAAATTACCTACAGCAATGGATACCCTATTCTACAGATATTAAGTTAATAGAATTATTTAAAATTTAACTTTGTTTGTATATTTTTCTAGATTTTATCAAAATTGTAACATTTAATGGCGTTACCAAAAGTAAACAATCATGCATGGGCAACTTATGTTTTCTACCGGACATCTAAAAATATTAAATAATAGTCGCTTATTTGGTTATAGCAAACTGAAGTTGCAAAAGCTTATTACAGTGCAAGCAAACATATTTAATCTTTAATAATAAATAAAATATGTAGGCTAATTCATGCAAGAATTATTACAATTATTTTTCGTGTTGCCTTTAATTTTGTTCTGCACTATCAGATCATAAAGCCGTATAGGCCTAGTTTAAGTTTCCAGTTGTAGACTATTAAACAAACTTACCTTTTATAGTAGGGCCTACCTTTGAAATATCAGTGTTATTATAGTCATGTGACTATTGTAGGCAATATAGCAAAAATGTGTGCTCTCACAACCTAAACGGAAATAATATAGCAATAAAAAGCGTAGGTAATAAACAAACATGGGTAGGCCTAATAGCCCAGATCAGCTTTAAATATTTTGTTGATTAATTAACACATGTCATCAAACCAGTACACTTTAATGACCGGGAAATATATAGGCGTACGTTTTCTGGTCTTTTCTTTTGGTAATATGTAGGCCTAAATTTTTGCAGCTGACAAGCACAAAATCTCACGTGGACTTTATATTAACCACTTACTTGCTTAAATAAAAAAAAAAAAAAAAAACACGGAATTTTTCTTACAAAAAGAATTTGAGCCGGCGCCTTGAAAAAGCATGTTTACATAGAAGACTACAACAAGAACCGTGTTTACCCACAAATTCTGTTAAAATAAAAGTTAGGATTTTTTAAAAATTATGTGGCACTTTTGTCTGGACGAATTACGTACTTCTCATTTAGCGACTGTTTTTGTAAACATGCCAGCTGAAGTTCCTGTCTTCCGAATCACGTCTTAATATCCCGTTGTCGTTAGCGATTACAAGCCGCGTATTTTAATACCTGCATTGTAATATATTACAGTTACATACATGCACAAAATATGAAAATAACACCGTATGAATCTCGAACGAACACGAACACACGAGAAGCTCAACCTCAAACACTCGCAACGCAAATGGCCGCTTGGTTGCTGGACCTCATAATATCCCATTGGCGATTACAGGCTGGGTTTTATAATCCCCACATGACAATATAATATTACATACATGCACAGAATAATAAAGTTAACACATTATAAGAATCTCAAACACACGCGAACGCGGTAACGTTTCACACTCGTAAATGGCCGTGCTTTGTTTTGTTTTGGTTACAGGTCGACTGATAACGGTGCCGTTGTTTGTAAATTAGTTATAAAATTGCGCGATTTGAATAGAATAAAATAGTTAATTGACTAATGCTGGATACGAAGCCGTGTTATTATACTTAATTTCCTCCAAAATGCGTACTTATTTTTCACGTATAATACACACTACTTTCAGCGTCGGCGATGGAAGTTAACGGATTTGTTGATCAGGGCTGCCACTAATACTTCATCAGGTCATACGGTCACGTCCAGTTGTTTTAAATGGTTGCCACGTGTCTAGCACGTGTTAAAAATATTGGTAGCATCGGCTGTCAAAATACGGAATTCTTACATGGGATAGACAATACATAATGTTTTTGTTTACACAGTGCTACTTTTTATGATCTGCCAAATAATGGAATTCTTATATGGTATGGACTGTAACAATCACAGAATATAATGCCTTCATTGACAGAGAACTTGTGTAATTATTTCACGCAGCAGGTCAGTGAAAACTAAAGTTATTATTCAAAACCCAATGTCTGAAGATCAGGTACTGATCATTCACATTGAACCCGAAGAAGTCCTCTACTTGGAGGAAAGAAAACCATGGACGGCCTTATAACATTGCAACTCTTGCCTGCCTCCCCCTCAACAGTTACCAACTGGCATAATTCCTGCATCTCAAAAGGTGCCAAGCCAGAGTATAAAATACTGGGTACAGGACACTGAAAATTGTGTCCTTGACGTAAATCGGACAGTGTGAGCTGCATCTTGTGAGAGAGCTAGCCACTCATAAGGCCACTAAAAACACCACCCAAAACTGAGCTAGCGCCTCAATCCCCAGTGCAATAACTAAAACACGAGGCACAGCAGGAACTAAAGCGTAAACCACACTCAGAAAGGAAACAACACCTATCAAAACAGCTCTTATAGGTAAGTAGGCACAAGATCTATCCCAGCATTAAGTAAGAAGTTTCGCCACCACACCTAGCACACTGCTCATTTTACAGTCCAACGCCCCACACTCAGAGCAGTACTCACTCCTACTTGATAAATCGCCTCATGTCAACCAGAGATCTCTGTAGTAATTCATTCCCTGACATGGCAGAGTGCATCTATATAAGTGACAAAAGAAAAAAACGTAGCACCACATTGTGAACATTTCTTTTGTCTATTTCTTTCAAAGAACTATTTAAATTCTTTGAATAATTTTTTACTAAAATGATTGCAGTTTATCATCCTAACTTCATTTATGAACAAGAACTTCCCATAAACTAGACTAACCTGTTCTCTTGTTGATAGTTGCGGATGATTTCTACCAGCTTGAACACCTCAGCCAGTGGTGCTCTAAAAGCATCTGTCAACATCAAGTCATCTGTCCATGGTGAAACTGCTGTCTTCATTACCACCTAGAGCACACAATGCTTTTCCATAAAACTGAGTAAGGTTAACTACTTCACACAAATAAGCACACAATTGATACACTGATGTCAAAAATTAAATACTTACAGAAAAAATTAACACTTGAATAGGATAATATTTATGTATTTATTTTAAGTACACTCGCCTTTCTATCAAAACTTTGTTAGCAGTTATTCTCATTTAGTTTTCACAATGTTTCTATCAGATAAAAGATTCTCTTCCCTACAGAAGTTGTATCCTATACAAGTAGAGAAACTACATTTTTTACTTATGGCTGTTTTCCAGATTGTAGAATTTAAAAATATAATGACTGATTACAAACAACAGTATTGTTTCATATTGGCCGGGCAGCAGGCGCAGCCCTGTGAGTCAACCAGTGATGTCATGGGTTTTAGCAGCTATGTCGCAACTCCCGAGAGATGTCACTGGGATGCCTCGATGACGCCAGTGCGAATACGTGATTACCAACAGGTACGACCGAGGTAATGTCTATTTTTAGACCACAGGTCACCATGTTTCATCAGCCATTGACGTCACTGTAGGGGCTGTATAAAAGCCTCGGTACTGCACAATATGAGTCAGTCTGGAAGTGATAGTTGGGAGGTGACAGTCTTGTGGAGTCTTGTGATAGTCTTGTAGCGAGTCGTGAAGATGAAGTGAGACAGAGAGTGGTGTAAGGCAGCACCCTTAGGGGTGGTGTTGCCCCTGGAGTGGTGATGGACGTCGTGAGAAGTGACGGGCCGAGAGGAGATGCTGGCGGCGGCACAGAGATGAGGACCCAGAGCCTTGGGGGCGGAATCACGACGGCGTCGAGGCTAATGTAACATCGGCGGAGCTGACGAGGTGTGGCATCACGAGGGTGGCAACACGGCAGTGGTGGTCGGTTTCGAGTCTGAGTAATATCAGTGCCCTACAGAAGGGACAGACAACACTCAGGTGTTGTGTCGGACCGACTGAGCTGACGAGGTGTGGCGTCTCGAATGGCAACACGGCAGCAGTGGTTGGTGTCGAGGCTGTGTGACGCCAGCGGGCTGCAGGAAGGACGAACAACACTTGTAGTGTTGTGTTGGAGTGCTGCAGAGGTGGTGAGCTGTGGAGAACAACACTGACGGTATTGTGTCGAGAAGGGCAGTAACTGGCTACTTGAGAAGACTGTCTACCTGGTGATTCAAGAGAAGGAGTGCTTCGAGAGTTCGCTATTGGTCCTGCTCGGAGGAGGTGCTAAGCTTGTGCAGAGAGGCTGGTGAGGACATCTTGGTGATGTCAGGAAGACGTCTTGGTGACGTCGGAGTCTACTGCAAGGCTACAGGCACATACCTTCGAAGCAGTACTGGGTGAGACACGAGGGCTTCTGCTGGGTGAAGGAGGTTTGTGACGGGAGTCGAACCGAAGCCTCAAGAGTGAAGACAGTGGTGCACTCTGGGTGCTGCACTGTACATGGTGAGCCATTCTCCCTTAGGACTGTTACAGTTGTACATTGCCACTATTTGAGAGACTGTTGATTGGATATATGACTGAGATTTTATTGGGATTTGTAGCCTTTAATTGATCAATGGTAACATTCTTGTATTTAATTGTCAAATTTAATTAACGTTCTGTGGAACAGTACTAATTGTGTGCGTAAATTAATTGTGTTGTGAGAGTTATAGTTGATTACTGTTTTGTGTATTTCGTAGCTTTGTGAGCTATTAAATCCAGTACTTAATTTAACTCTTTTATTTATAATTATAAGACCTCTATCCCAAAAGAACTCATGGCAATTGCCCACATGAAAAGTTTATGCTCCTCAAACTCGTAACAGTATATACATGAATGCTTTAGACTTTATTGCAGTCACTTCAAATGAAAAAAAAAAAAAAAAGGGGGGGGGCCACACGTCAAAGACACGTTCATATTAGTTGCCAATGGGAAGACTGCATGCTGATTCAGTGGTTAATGCATAGCTGTGATGTGGCACTAAGTGCATGTCCCATCCTTCAAACATGGTAAAAGCCCCAGGGAGGTTGTAAACACCTTAAAGGAGAACAAAGGAGACAGCAAAGGAGAGCAAAAGAAATAAATGAGAAAATAGGGAGAGAGGAGAAGAAATAAAAAGGAGCATAAGGGAAGAAAACCGAAGAGGGGATATGAATAGGAAAAGAGAAAACCAAAGCAGAGAGAAAAGACAGAAAATTAAATTAATAGTGTAAGATGCATGCAATGAAGCACAACATGTGGTAGAATTAAAAGAAATGATGGAATAAATACTTCCGAAGAGATGGAAGCTATAGTTCATATAATCAAGAACGGATGAGAAGCAGCCATGGCCTGTATGAAAGGCATTGACACACCATACACCTGTAGTGATTTTTTGAAAAACATACAAAATCTAAATCAAAATGGTTAAACTAGAAACAGAACCCAAGTCCTTCTGAAATTGAGTTCTTGTGTTCCCTCTGCACCAAATCATGTAAGGCACTGCCTATCCTCTCCCTTGCTTAAGCTCTGGCTAGAGCACAAATATAATTGGCGAGGCTCAGTCATCTTTCACAATATCACTTTCAAACAGAAATAATATTTGCATTGAGAATACAAAATATTTCCAAAGGAAAAAGTGTTTGGAAAATTTATCAGTACGTGTTTTGAAGTGTATTTTGGGCATGAAAATACCTATTTGTTCATAGTGTTCAGGGTATGGAAAAAAAAACAGCTGTAAAGATTTTAAAGGTTTGTAGGTCACACTGAGATGAACAAAAAAATTAGCAGTGGTGTAAGTAGGTACAACAAGCACAAAGTCCAATTTAATTTATTATATAAATCCATATTCTCGTTATTGTCAGGTCTCTGGAATAGGCAGTGCCATTAATAATCGAATATATATTTAAGGTTTAGGCTTAATAGAGGTCAGCAGGATGAGGAAAAACCCAGAATTACAAACTTCATTTGAGAACAGTGCAATGAAGTGACACAATCCTTAAATGATGTTTCACTTTACTATTCAGTACTTACCCTCAAATTTTTATTTGTTTGTGCTCGACTTAAAATTCTAAAATTTTAATTTTTTATTAGAACACAAGGAAAGGTTAAATTTTTTAGAAATTCTTTCCAGAATTCAGAAGTTCTTAACAAAATATTTTATTATTCACAGTGGTTTATTTCATCAAACTACTCTGCTCAGTTATATCTCTTCACTGGACTTCACTTTACTCCCAGTCTTGCAATCTGTTGTTACTTTTCCTTGCCTATTCCAAGTTGGGTTTCTTTGATGCAGTAACCTCTACTCTTCTCCTGAACAGCCTTACCCAACACATTTTCTGGACATAGCTGTGAATATCACATTCTTGTCTTTTCTACAACTTTGTTTTGACTCAGCATTACAGCTCAAGGCTGAGTACCATCGAAACAATCAGCAATAAGTAAATTACCAAAAATACTAGATAAAGCTGTCATAGAACATTGTAACTACTCTGGCAAATATTAACTGATACATTTTAAATTAGATATAAACTAAGTATTGATTTGGCTAGAAATATGGCAGCAACTGAAGAAACAACCGATGACATTAACTAAATTAAACCCTACAAAAACATGGAGTAAATGCAAAATTTCAAGAGACAAAAACAATGACTGAAAAATTATGTACATATAGGACCTAATTTCATGTCAGTTTAAAACTACTGTTGATTTCCATCATGAGACGAGTTATCTGTTCTGTAACCCTTTACCATAACTGCTAGAAAACCTAGATATCATGAAAATATTGTCACGTCTGAAATTTTCAGGTTAGGTTTTTATTTTGTGCTCAGATCAATTTAGGTTTTAGCAAGGCAAAGAGCCCATTTGTGGTAGTTTGTTTGTTAAGATGCCATCATCTTGTTTTTAATGCAGGGCGAGCCAAGCCTTGGCGCACATGTATGCCCAGTAGTTCTGAACATCAGTAGTTTCAGCTCACGTCCTGCAGCTAATCAATAACATCATTGTACATCTGGCGGTAGATCGCGCTGAGATGAGGTCGTTATTCACGGTACACGTACATTGTAGTTGTATCACTCCGTTTGCTAGAATCAGTGAGGTAAATACAAGTAACGCGCGGGTTGGTATGGTGTAAGATCCGAGATTAGTAAACAGCTGTGCGCAGCGTAATAGTTTTGTTTTACTTCCCCCTCCTCTGTCTGAATTTTCTTGATACCCATGGACAGGTGGAGATATTGTAGGAGGTTGACATCAAGGTAGGTTGGCAAGACTGTCACACTTAGAGTTTGTTTGCCACCGTTCGTGGAAGGTTAGGCTTGTTTTAATCGTCCCATATGTAGAAACGTTTGTACGTTGATCGTTAACATCAGCAGGCCAGTCTTGATATTAGCGCTGAACTTTGTTAGCTAGAGGCGATTTCACCATTTTTTTCCCTTGCCTTTGTACCCTTCCTAATCAGTCAGGTCTGTTTGTTCATGGTCAATCGGCCAGAGTTCACGTCTTGCTAACAGCTACGTAGGCACCGTCATTGCATCTCAAGTATTGTAGTTATTTTCAGGTTACCAGTTAAAGAGATGTAGCTCAAACACCTATACAGTCAAACCTCTTTAATACAAACCTGAAGAGACCAAAATTTTGGCTGTTTGTAATAATGAGGTTTGGTGTAACAGGTGTTCACCAAAACCTTAAAATGTTTCTAAAATTTTGGTCACTCTGTTTATCCGCACAAATCAAATAGTCTTTTCACCACAATAACTTTCTTTTACTTGAGAACTTTATATTGCATGGTTTAATGCATAAACAAAATTTTTATTGAACAGTAAAGTAATAATTTCATTTCTTCTCCCATTCCAAGGGGAATACAAATCACTTTGTATTAATGAGAACTTTGTATTAACAGGGTTTGTATTAAAGAGGTTCCACTGTACAGAGGGTATGATTTATTAAGTTTTTGTTACAAGCCGGTGTGTGGTTTAAATTAAAGTTATTATCAGTCGCTGAAACTTCAAGTTTGTAGCAGTCAATAAAGTTGTTTATCAAGACACAGGGGTAGCTAGAGCCCTTTCAAGTGTACAAGTTTGAGGTGAATGACATCTCACCTGAAGTATACTGGATACATCGAAACCCTTAAGTATTCTTTCAGTTAATATGTTAATGTTAATTTAAGTTTTGCATGACTATTTCAAATGTACAAGCTAGTGGGTCTGAGGTCTATCAAAGTTAAAATTGTTGAAAGTATTAAATTCTAATTAAATGTTTTTTTTTTTTGGCACTACCCAAATCAACCCAAACAGTTTAAAAGTCAAAATATGAATTGTACTTTAGTCATTTAACTTTGCTTGAGTAATGAAAATGCCTAAACAGCACTGGATATTTTAAAACTTTCAACCAGCAGTTAAGGACAGATCACAAATACAATAAAGAAAAAGAGACTGAAATAACCAACAGCAGCAAATTAAAACACCTTCAAACACAAGAACAAACACAAGAAAACAAAGATACACAAATTTTTGGCCTCCTGGCCTACTTCAAGTGGAGAAGTAAATTACAGAATAACAAAATGGCTACCAGAGTGGCTTCAGTCACGTGTTGCAACAACTAGAACAATGTTGTCAGACGTCGCAGATAACTCCATAGAGTGCATTGTAATTGTCATCAAACTTATTACCATAATGATGGAGTCTTTTGTCATATTTGCAAAAATATTTACAAACATGTAAAATTCATAATTTAATTTATTGTACAGGCAGGCGCCGAGTTACGTACGGCTCAACTTACGTAAATTCACAATTACGTAATTTATTGACTAATATGCGCCTACGTGATAAAGCGCAGGATAAGGTGATGGCTGACTAAGAAAGGAGCTAGCGCAGAACATGTGTGACGCTCGCTATCTCCCTCTCTCTCTTCCCTCTGCTTTTTGTTGATCCTGCCGGCAGCAGTATAGCTTCTATCTTGCGTGACGCAGTGGCTGAGCTAGTGGGAGTAGAGAAGGGAGGGTAGCCACGATGGTGCCATATATTGTATTTACTTAATAATTCTTGCCTTGGGCACAGTAAAGCCGAGATCCGTCCCTGCATAGGGTTTATGACAACAAGATTATTTGTTCACCACTTCAATGTTATCTAGATGTAAGAATGAACGTTCAAACTGGACACTAAGAAACCCGAGAATTTGCTTTAGAAAAACGGGGGGAAAAAACGCGGACAGTAATGATGAATGATTTGTAAGACAAGAAATTACGTGGTTTCATCTTAGTCAACTAGTAAATGTTTCCTTAGCTTCATAATTAACCAAAACCATAGCATTAAGAGTATTGAAAAAATTGGCGAACTTAGTGAAGATATTTTCATCCCCGAGGCAAAAAGAAAGGGTGTTATAAGTTTGATGTGTCTGTGTGGTGTGTATCTGAGTGTCTGTCTGTGGCATCGTAGCTCCTAAACAAATGGACCTATTCTGATGCGGTTATTTGTTTGAAAGCTGACATGATTGACATGGTTCTTAGCAATGATTCAGGGAAACTATTCAGCCGTTTAAATATAAGCTCTTTTATAGTTTTTAAATATTTATTCCGGGAAGTGTTGCTTAGCAACAATGCACTGAATGCAGCTACATACTCATTGTTTACATTTTCATTGTAAACTATGAATTCTAGATATTTTCAACTAGGACATTTTTTAACAACCTATGCAAAAAGAGGGGTGTTATAAGTTTAATGTTTATATCTGTGTGTGTCTGTGGTATTGTAGTGTGAGACTGTGTCCACCTCCACCACTTAGGCCTTCATTATTTCCTTTCATTTTATTATTATTGTGTTTATCTTGCTTGGTGTAATTTCTTGAAATTGTTGTAATGCAGTATTTGGTTTATTACACTCAGGTAAGAAGTTCAGAAGGGTAAAGTCTGGTCTTTATCAGTTTTTTAAATTTTCCAATTTTATATTTAATTAATTATGTTTAGGTTGGTGTTACCTTGTGTTTTGCAATTTTGGTTGAATATAATAGTTTAAAGAAGTTTAAATATTTCTTAACTATAATTGTACTTTAACTTCAGGCTGGGTGTATTGTTAGCAAGTTTAGTGTAACTGCACAGGTATGCACACCCAGTTCCTGGAATAGCTCAATTTAAATTTTTTAACTGTTTTTCTACTGCTATTACTTTTCACTGGAGCGCACGTGTGCATCTGCATGTTGTGTGCAAGTGAGACAGTGATATGTTTTGAATGGGCAGGGGTAGGCCAATCAAAGGACATGCAGCTTAAAATTATTCAAATTTATTTTGTAATTCAAAGTATAATCACGATTCAGAAAGAGATAATTTTGTTTCAGATGTGTTTTATGTGTGTAAAGATTGTCATTTTTCATCAGATTTAACTTAGTTTTGGTTTAATAATGTTTTTTTGCTTAGTGTGGTGAGTGGCCGCTAGGCGCGCTAGCAGAAAGAACCAGCGAATATTGGCGTCTGACGGCCATTCTGCATTCTATCTTCGGCGGTGTACGATCACAGAGAGACGCTGACTTTTTGTGCTATCGCTGAGTGAGAAGGAGTAGTAACCGTGGTGGTTGTTGCGATGAAGAAGGCTACCATAAAGGCCGGGGAAGTTAGGGAATGTGGAATAATGACTTTAGTTTTAAAGACATAGTGCGTCCTTGGGATGATTGTTCATTTCAATATTTTTGGGGTTTGCAGTTGATGTTTTTTTCTTTCATTAGTGTTTGGGACTAGCCACTATGGCTACCACTAACTCACGTACCATAAACACTTTTTAAATTACTGCAATGAGGACTGACAAAGCATGATGAAGGTCAGCAGTGTGGCATGGTCAGGAAGGAAGTGCACCTGATGCGCTACATATAAAATGGTGCCGTGACCAGGATGGTTTGGTAGAGGTGAAGTACTTCTGCCAACACATCACAGTAGCTCTTAAACAAACGGAACAATATTTTGATAAAGTTTTTTGTCTGAAAGCTGACGTCATTGAGATGGTTTTTAGCTATGATTCAAGGAAATCTGTTCAGTCGTCTAACTATAATCATCTCTTTTCTAGTTTATTATTGAGCGAATGTTAGAAATTCGACTGGTCTGATCGATTTGAAATTTAGTATCCTGTAAATGGGTTTTTTTATAAATATTTTCATTCAGACCTAAAAGATAATTTATCGCGATAACAGTAGAAACAGGAGAGCATGCTTGGTCTTAAAAAGAGCGCAGATTGGTTTGAAATTCAAGAAGCGTACAAGTACAGATGCGTGCCTAGCAAGCTAAATTCCTGACTAGCAGGAATAATAGACGAATGTAAGTACACCGTAAGCAAAAAATTTAACTTCAATGAAACTGCTCTGTTTTTAGGTAGATGCCAGAACTGTCATTTATTTTAAAAGGAAGAAAAATCTATGCCTGGATTCAAAGTAGCAAAAGATGGTATCACTGTTACAGTTGGTTCTAAAGAGTCTGGAAACTTGAAACTTAAAACCACTTGCAGTGTATCATTCCCACAACCCACCAGCATTTACGAAAATTGACCCAAGTAATCTGACGATAAACCAGAAATCTAACACCAAGGCGTAACCCAACACATGCGCTGTTTGGAAACTGGTTCAATAATCATTTTGTTACCGAGGTAAAGGAATATTCTACTAAGAACAAAATTTTATTTGAAGTGCTGTTTCCCTTGAATAATGCACCTGGCTACACAGAAGAATTAAAGACTTTCATCTCAAAGCTTGCGAGTTAATAACTTACATTATAAAAGCATTTGTATTTTTTTTTAGTTACAGAAAATTACACACTTAGTCCAAATTGCATCTTGCATAAAGCACGGTAATTAATTTAACGCTCGCTCAGCAGACGTATCTAGCAGGAAGCACTAGTAACTTCTTCCGCGAAAGTTACGAATCAGCAGAGACGTGCCCAGTGCTAGTGACTACACTGGTCAGCACAGGCATCATTTGTGCTGTGCGTAGTGCGCATGTGTGAGTGCCGCGGCAAACAACCCACGTGCAGCGTTGTCAAGTCTCCCGGCAGGCCGACTCGGCCCGAGCGCACATTGTCGCCCTGTTTACACGCGTACCCTGCGTTTCGCAGAGTTAATAATTTTGAAAAACACAAATTGTTACACAAGTGTTCACATAATTCTATTCATTTTATATGTCTTTTTTTATTGCCTTAAGTTTAACAAGCACTCGGTGCTTCTAAAACAATACACCATAAATAAATATTAAATTCTTCTGAAGTTGCAATCAAGAACAGTACATTAGATCGACTTACAAGAAAATTAAGTTACGTAAATGATTCAAGAACGCGACCCTTACGTATCTCGACATCTTATTGTACCTGTTCATTTAACAAAAACTCATTCTTATTATTAAAACACCCATTTACTAAATCAATTCATTCATTTCAGTAACTAATTTCCTTTGGTCATTAATAACATACAATTTATTTCCTTTACAGTTTAGCCAAGTAATTTACTAATAAGTAGTTTTTTCTTTGGTCGTTTGAATATTTGCAATATTAGTAGAGGTCGAAACCAGCCCTGTTCAAGGGTTTTTAAACTACCTTACTATGGTTTTTCTGTTTTGAAACCCTCTCATAATGTAGAAGTGAATAGTGTTTATTTTATCAATCTAATTCAAGCTCTACCAGCCAAACCTCTTTCCTTTGATTTGATGAGTCTGTAAATTAAATAGTGTGTTTTATTATTTTTAGTACAGTTTTATTACGAGCCTGCTACAGCATGGACACTTGGCAGTTGTCTGCCTCTCAAGACTGCTCACTACAGGGTTGGTGTGAGACTTGGGTAGTGTTTCTTTAGGTAGGGGTCCTTTTTAGTTGGTGGAAGAGTTGTCAGAGTCGCTCGTGATATTCTAAGTTGACGACAGATCTAACAAATAAAGATGTTTTAGCCATGTTAATTTCTTTGTTAGTCTATTTGTCACACGGGCAGAGTTCCCATGTGAAAATTTGGTGAATGTACTGGCCGAATTTTGCTAGCACCTTCCAGTATAGTTGCCTAATTACCCTTTTGCTTAATTAATTGGTTACAATGTGGAGGATGCACCTGCTACTTTTTAGCAGCGCCTTCCAGTATAGTTGCCTAACCACCCTTTTGCTTTTTCCCAAACAAAATCCCTTATCCCTACAGGGCATTGTTAGTATAAGGATGCTACCGGTCTCACCTGCTGGATGTACAGAGAGGGTCGGCCATTGTACCATCGTGCATGATGATCTATAGAACCATCGCTCAGTACAGAAGTGTTGTCCCCCGACGACCACAGTTGCTGCGGCACGCTGCCTGGTAGAGGCAAGTTCAACAATGGATAACTATAACAGACACAGGTTTAACATCAAGTAACATTACTCATGAAAATATAACCAACATTCCAAAATATAACACTGATCATTAACAAGATTCAAAAATTTTTTAAATCTTCATTCTCGCAAAGGTAGTAGTCTTTGGAGTGTGCTTTGGAGTATATGTTCAACTGGTTCAGAACAACTGATTGTGGAAAGAAAAACAATTTAATTTAATTAAAATAGCAATCTGATGGTTATACATACATACTACTAATTATACAAGGCATATCTTATTAAGTACTACACCATACACCTTAAAAAAAATATTCAAATATAGTCACTAAATGAATTGGAGGTTTTACACAATCTAAAGTTACACAAAGAAAGTTTCCAGAAATACAACACTCCTAACTCGAGTCTTCATTACAAAGCCCTGTCATGTTTTAAATGTAAGCATGAAAATTCTGTTTTCATTTATATTAAACTAGCTGACCCGACAGACGTCCTGTCTTAACGATGACTATTGGAATCGAACTGTTATAATTAATAAAAAGAAGTGTGTTTATTATTCTAATGCTTTATGATATACAATATTCTTAGTTTTTTTTTCCTTGCTCGTATATAAATAGTTTTGTTGGTATTCCGACACGGGAACAGGCGACATATAACATATAACGTCAATTTGACTATACCGCTTGCGCAACACAATCCAGGAGCTTCATTTTAAAACTTAAATGCCTTGTAAAATTGGCATACAACGTTCCTTGGTCCAATAGCAACGATTTGCTGTGAACTGTACTCGATTTCTACGTTATAATTGAATGCAGAACGGTAGGGGTTAAACGCAACATTTCTATTTTTTTTATTTTGATTCCGTTGATTTTGTTCAACTTCATTCCACGCTTCGCGTTGTTCATCAGTTTGACTTGCTCTTGTATATCTTTTGACTCGCAGCATTGCGAGTTCTGCAACTTAAGTTTGTACGTCTAATTGCTGGCATTTTTAAAAATGAAAATTCAACTGTAAATCAAAGAAAACTATTATATTCTTCTTTATAACCAAGTATACCACTTGTTATGTTAGTAACGATAAAGTGAGCAGTTTTGAAACCTTGGTTCCTATATTCTTTACCCAAGTCATAGTTTTCTGCCTCTTTTCAACATTAATATATCACCACCCTAAGTAATAATCAAAGTGTATAAACTATACCACGAATAAATGTTAATGCCCAAGGTGACAATAAAATATATCTTTTAATTAATTATTAATCTACACAAAGCTATCTTCAAAAGCGCTCACTTTATCTAGAACAACCTATAAAAAATGTGTACGCACTGCCCCACACATTTGCTTTTGCTATAGTAATAATAACACATAACCTCCAGTTATTGAAGTTCGACGTTTGCCCAGCACACCCTCCCACTAGTCCGTCTGCCGCACTGTACTCGCCTACACTCAGTGTGTGTTGTAAATCAAAAATATTACCTTTAAAAATGCCCTTCTTTAAATTTACTCTTTAACAGCAATGTTTTTCAAGTGTGTTATTATTGCCTTAATGTTTTCAAAAATGTGTTATAATATTTTGTCTTTCATTTTTTAGTCGCCATTATGTATTTAATTACGTCAGTGATGCATCAGTTATCCTATGTCTTTTATTCTTCCGCTTGAACATGATGTAACAGAGAACAATAATCCAACATAAGTCATTTCAGAACACCAATAATGTTTTGTTATGTTTTAACTATTTTTTCAATGTCAATTTTGCCTGGTGTCACTTTGTTCTATTAAGGCCACAATCTTTCATTTATTTCAAACAATAGCAAATAACATGAAAATTTTTTAACCAAATGCTTTGAAAAAATTTGATATTGTGTACAGTCATACAATACACAACATTGCCGGAGCGTTTTTTAAAATAATGCACTGTTTGCTAGAAAAAAAATAAATTTTGGTTCATTTTGGTTTAGTTTGACAATCAAAATATGTGCTATTTCAAGGGTAAAAATCTAAAAATATGTTTAGTATATTGCAACAGAAAAATTCAGATACAAACGATGATATATAAGTATTAAAACTGCCAGAATGAATTTTTGATATAAGTATTAATTTGCATTGAAAAAAAAATTTTTTTAAACCACTGCTAAACTAAAGAGCGAGGCCTTAAGAGTTTTCGTATGTGAAGTACATAAATATGTGCAAAGTTAGCTCGCCTCACGGCGTTGGCTTGGCGACGCCACCGCCATGTTGAGTTATATGGAGTCTGACGCTAGGAAGAGATAAGACGCCTCGTCTACCCCGGGGCCTTCACCAGTTTTGCAGTCACTTTAGTTTTCAATAGGTTTGTTTTTAGTTACCGGAACCAATTTGTTGTTGTTTTTGACCCAGGGCTCCTCACCCCCTGCCGGCTGTCACGTACAGAGGCTTAAATTCACATCTTAAGTTCACAGCCAGCCTAGTACTGTTTTTCCTGC
This sequence comes from Medauroidea extradentata, assembly GCA_003012365.1. Taxonomy (NCBI): domain Eukaryota; kingdom Metazoa; phylum Arthropoda; class Insecta; order Phasmatodea; family Phasmatidae; genus Medauroidea; species Medauroidea extradentata. The sequence continues at coordinate 6,405 of PNEQ01048686.1, read as the reverse complement.
GAAACCTACTGGATGGGTTTATGCTCCAGGTCTGCTCAGCTGGCATTGGCCTTCAGCAGATACCAGTCAATTGCTTATGATGGTGAGTAAACTACGGAAACTATCCACGTCTTTTATTTATATAGTGTTTGCTCACCCGTCCCTAGCGACAAACACTGTACTTATTTGCGTGTTTTGTGGTGTACAGACTGGCCCTAACAAGCCTCCGAAGAATCCGTCGTCGGAGGGTGCAACAATACACTGGTACAAACCCTGCCCCGTGGTCATCGGCCTGTCGACCCTGGGATCATCATCAAAGGGAGTTTTCTCCCGTGTACCCTACTTCTCACTATCCATCTCAACTCTCCCTTCTAGCCGGTCCATTCCCTTAACTTTGTCACCCACATCACGCCTGACTCACCTACCAAGTCAGTGTCATCGTCATTTATACATCACCCCTCCCAGCACCACTCGTCATGTTCCATTCTGATTTTCTTAATATCTATAAATTCACTTGCTCATGCTCCTATATGTAGAGCCCACAATTTTTCGCGAAAAGAATTCTGCAACAGTTTGTTTCAATGCCTTATGTGCACATATGAAGCTGTGCTTCATGGTTACTGGCAGAATGTATTACTTCACATAAGTGGCTCATTTGACTGTGCCAACAGGAACAAGGTTACTGCGACACCATACGTCTGTGATTTGCGAGTAGAACTCTAGATGCTGAGAGTAAAAATAGTCAATCACTGACCATGATGCAGGGCTGCATATGTGCACATAAGGCACTGAAAAAAAAAAAACTGTTGCAGAATTATTTTCGCAAAAAATTGTGGGCTCTACATATAGGAGCATGATATAATTAAGTAGAAAAAGTGTCATGAATAGTACAACAAACAGAAACGTGAAGGAAAGAGACGTATGTTTATAGCACTCACTGTAAATGTAGTAATGGTAGTATTAGTTAAGTGTCACAAAATAAATGAAACTGGACAGTATGTGACTCTTTGTTTCAGAGCTATGACTAAATGAGGCCACTTTTTGCAGCCCGCACTACAGTAGATGGAGGTCGCACTGCGGAACATCAAAATAACATGTCCGTCAAAAGAGTTATTGTGTTTTGCCGGACTTGCTGTTTTCTGGTCTACCCAAGCAATGTTATGCCATTTGTTGATCGTCAAACTACAGTTTGTTATACTTGTTTTATGTTGTATTAGTGTTATTTTGTATTTATATTTACTTTATGTTCTATTAGTGATACTGAAACACATATGACAAAGTTCTGCAATCATGTAAAATTATGATTATGGTTTCATGTTTATAGAATATTGAGCTAAACCTTGATATTTTATGCACTTGTAAGTTCATGTTGTAACATACAGCCTATGTAATGTATTAATGGTTATTTTATTTTTAATGTCACAGAAATGTGTTTTGTTTACATAAGACTTATCTTTGGGCTTTTTGAGAAGTTTTACTATGTTTTTGGGTATTGTTCACATAATTTTTAAGCCCTTTTGTATACTGTTATTTCTGAGGATAGGCTGATTCTATGCCGACCAATGGTAACGAAAATATAGTTAATAGGTTTTTCTGGAAATATTAATTAAGACAGTCGTAACCTATTTTAAGTGCTGATTAATGCTAAGTATTTATTTAATGTTTTATTAATAATCATGATTATAGATTATATGTTAATTACTTCTGATGTAATTAAATTTGGGGTTTAAGAGTAAGATTTTGTAGTCCTTGTGGAAAGGTATGAAATCAAATAGGCCCTATCAAATGGATGGCATTTTTATTTTAAAGCCCTATTAAATTTAATTATGGAGGGCTCATCCTACAGCTAGGATAGGTTATTTGGCCAAAAAATTGCAATATATTTGTAGGGCAGCCGACCATGTAAAATAAGGACGAGCTGTAGGCATCAATTAAAATTTTTTGAGTGAACTTCAAGCCAGAAGAGACCACCAATTTTCAAAGTACACCACAAAATTTTCAATACGTTACAGCTTTATGCGTAGCCCAGTGTTTGCAAAAATTATTCAGGACAGTAGTAATTGAGAGTATTTGTTATTATTTAGTCAATTACATTTGTTATTTTCTTGAATTATAAATTCGAATAACGGATAGTGATTCTGTACCAGAAAGAGAGAGATATTGCAACGTCTGGTGCTCTGTGCTGCGACGGTGGCACACAGTGGACTCTTTTGGAACTGCTTCGACTCTACAAGTTTTTCTTGGCTCGGTTCACAACCTCTTAGCTTTTTCTAGTCGACTTCCGGCGGCTGATTAAAAATAGTATTTTGGCGGTGCAACGCTAAATTTGCTCTGCACTGCACTCCACTGGGAATAAATACGCTACTTGCGAGGTGCAAATAGTCACGTGAACACTGCAAAACACAGTGGAATCTGTGCCGAGCTAGACCCTCGATGCAAACAATTTTGCACCGCTCGCACATGTGCAAACGATACATTTTACATTCAATGGCTGCCTTGATTGGCAGCTGTGCTTCATCATAATCTAGCGCCAATATATGCAGACTAGATTTCATTTATTTTCAGGGGAAATGGACAATAAAATTGGTTTAACACGTGTCGAAGATAAATCGATGTACAACACAAAAAAACTTATGTTTCACTTACTGTCAAAGTGGTGACACAACAAAAAATGCTCGCTATAACATGGTTAGTAGCCACAGATTGTAATACCATATATTTAAGAAACGCTGCCAAACATTAAATATTTCACTTAAACTTAATGCAGTAATTTTGAACACAGCCTCGGCCGAATAACAATACCGAAAAATATCTTGTACTATACGTAGGCTACATTTGCTATAAACGCGGCCAATTCTTCCCAAGTATACGTTAACAAACAAAAATAAAAATGAAAAATTCCATCCTAAATATAACTAACAGATAATTCACAATTCCATCATAATCACTGGTAGTATTGCCACCTGGAAAATATGATAAGCCTATAAACGCATGGATGTAAGTTATGAATAATAAATTACGTCACTTCATTATTTATTTATTTATTTGAAAGCCTCCGAATACATACAACATATGTGTTAGGAGTAGTCAAAGTGTAAGTTAGCATTGAGAAAGTAGTACAGAAATATAAATTATATACAAAAGAAAATCAAGTAAGACTAGGTAAACAAAACTTACAATACATTTCATATTAGAAGTTGCCAGAGGTATAGTACTGAGCAATCAACTGTACAGTTACTGAAACAAGCACACAGGTTAAAGATAGTGAACAGAAATGAAAGGTCGACTTTTCTATAGACCACAGGATCTTCTCTCTAAACATGCAGAATATTCTGATTTTATCACGTCACCACTTCAACAGTTAACGAACTAGACGTACTGTTTATCCATAATATTTCGAAGATGTTGCAAGAGCAGAATGCTGGCACACACAGGCGAGACTCATGATCTGCACATGGATAAACGTGAGCAGTTAGCAGAAGTCGATCCAATCGTACCCAAAACGTTCTGAACAATTTTGTTACGATGTTTCTTATTGGCCCTTGAAGCTCAGGCTGGGGAAATGGTATTGCTGAGGCTCTGAGTGTCTCGCCCATTTGCATCTGTCATATTTAATTACTCCCTCGTTGGCTGGTGCAAGTGCAGAACACTTCTCCTAGCTCTGCGCTGCATCGGTGCAGGTATTTGATGCTCACATTTAATTGGCCCCCTTGTTTCTCCCCTCTCCTCTTCCCCGCGCCTGTTCAGTTGTTCAGCTCTGGCCAGGTGTGTCTGGGACTTTCGTTCATTTCTTCTCCGTTTTGAAATCTGCTAACATGTAAGCCTCTGCCAGCTCCATTAACGTAGAATGTTAGGTAGGGAACCGGTTCCCCCATGACATGCTGTACTATGTAATGATATAGGATAATATGAAGTTACTATTTCCCTATATACTATCATATTCATCAACTGAGAAATGATACAAATAAAATATTGAATGGTTTCTTTTTTTGTTAAAACAATAGAAATTTATTCTAGGATTCTCAGTCATAAATGTTAATAGTTACGATGCTGATGCTACTCCATACACTATATTTAACAAAAATACGATCTTTACCATCCCCATTACAGCCACACAAAACCATTCCATTCAACACTGATTAATATCTCGGCTAGTAATTAGTTAAATATCTCAGTCGGCAAAACACAAAATTCAAAGGAATTCTCAGACATCTGATTATTCTTGCAATAGAAACAGTCTACTTCATTTACCTGTAAAACGTAAAAGCAAATATCAATAAAATACTTAATTTTCAGTCATACTAAAATGTATAGTATGCAAAGCCAAATTTATGAGAAAAAGCACTCATTCAAATACATGTGATTAAATCTGAAGTCTTGTAAGCAATTTCTTACTGCTTTCCCACGAGGACTTCAAGTTCACTCTTCTATAATCGGCATACTTATTTTATGATTTACTATAACTATTGCACTCTCCGAACAGAGCCTCTAACTTTTATGGTGATGGTATATGCAATCTTGCATCGCTTCCTTCAATCTACTGTAAAATTCACATCATGATAAATTTTGTGAGTTAAGCACATAATAAGAATATTCCTTCCCAAAATTAACTAACTTGAAAAACAACCTTTTTTTAAAATAATATTGCATCTTACTAAGGGAAAAAAAAAAATATTAATCTAGCATAGAGAATAACCTCCTCAATTACTTAGAAATATTACAGTAAAATATTTACACATATGTATTTCAAAAATAGCTAATATTATTTAATAGACCAGTGTTCAGTCATATACTAAATCATCAAATAAAACACGAAAATTGAAATAAATTACTATTTCATCACCAGAAAACATACAAATACAGTAATTAGGTTATTTACATTACCGATAACTACTGCTAGATTTAGCTTCTTTCTTACAATCTAATTGAAATTCAATATTGATTTGTAAATAAAATGTGTAAACAAATTCCAGTAGGACAGCTGTAATACCATTACAGTACAAGGCAGCTGCCATCATGTGTATTATTTAGAGTAGTTTGCAATTGTAGTCATTAGTACTTTTTCTAAATCTAATGTAGTCTTGGTTGCCAACTTATGAAAATTTCGTCTGGACTTAAAGATGTAGGATTGCTATTGACATGTTTCAAGAGTAATTTTTCTAATGTGTAATTTCAGTAACGTGTTTTTGCTTTGCGCACCTTGATTACCCTTGGTCTTAGTGTGGTATGTAGTGAGGCGCCTTCTCATATTTACGATGCAGTTTTTTGCTATTTAAAATTTCCTGATTATGGAATTGAGATATTTAGTTTAGAGCTCATGGGCATGACTTACTATTGTTCTTGATTCTACTTCACCGTATTGGACTATGTTTCACCTATGGTTGGAGTTTATGTATGCAGAGTTTTTATTATTGCATACTTCAATTTAAAATGTTAAACGCATCTGACGTTCATACGCCCGCTGTAAATTACGTGAGCTCATTGAACATATTGTTTTCAAAATTTATTGTAAACTTATGTAAAATGATTAATGACTTTAGTGCATCACTTGTTATTGTCAGTATGTACAATATATTTATAAATTTCAAATGTACCTACTGTTCGTGAATGTCCACGCTTAGGCCTATAGAATCTAAAGAGGAAATGTGTATTCAACACTCAATAACTAGGAAATTACCCTTTAGAAAATTTATGATATCTCAAATATGCAAACCTAATATTCTTTGTTTTCATGGTGATCCTTAATTCATATATTTAGATTTTTTTTCGTATATTGTTTTTATAATATCTGCCAAACTTAATTCATGTTGTCAACACGTGCGTGCGTGTGTGTGTATGTATATATATATATATATATATATATATATATATATATATATATATATATATATATATATATATATATATATATATATATATATATATATACACACATACACACACACACACATATAACATATACATACACACACATATACGTAATTTTTTTCCCTTAAGAGCAGCCAGCAATAAGTCACTAAAAGTACATTAAAATTAATATGATGACTCTATAAAGTATTTAATTCAGTTTGCTGAACAAAAGATTTGGACATTCATGAGTAAGAATTTAAGTATTGGAGTGTAGTACTATTACAAGATCTCAGTAATTTGCAATTAATGGCCTAATATTTTAATTACCAGATTTTTAAACTTTAAAGTACATTTCAAAAACTCTATTTTCCACGTAATGTGAAGTGTTCAGCCACTTCCCCATCTTGGTTAAATCTTTATAAAGTGTTTTTATTTTCTTATTTAAATTTATATGTAAATTTTTCTTAACAGGCTATATGCCATTTTCAGGGTGAGTTTGTCAGGTGTCCGGTATGATACAACAGAATTCAATAACCTAGTAATTGGGGACATGTTAATTTAAATTCATCTTTTCAA
>PNEQ01048685.1:15334-26144 GCA_003012365.1 Medauroidea extradentata | reverse complement strand
CACGAAACGTAAATTTGGCCTGTCACGAGCTGCTTTTATAGAGTTCTCCTTTTCCTTACACTGTAACGTCACGTAAACATAACCTCACAATAACAAGCTGTCGATGCGAAGTTGTGAAAACAAAACAACAAAACACTATCGCTTACTGCTGCGAGGATCGTTGCCGTGTAACCACGCAAACAGGTTTACTTCTCAGTTAATCAACTAACTACGTTTAAAAATGGCCGACGCAATATGTTTTACTAAACAACTTAGACATGCCGTGTAACCGCGGCCAAATATGGCTACTTTTTGGTCCGACATTTTGCACTCGTTAAATTAAATAAACTTTTATGCCTAGATGTGAAATAATTATATTCGCTTTACACACAACAGCAACATTTCAGTTTTAAAAAACGATATGATAGTTAAAAAGTCACGACTGTTGAGTGCAGATGTGATAATAATTCAATATGGTACATTTCAGGTTCCAAGTTTTTTGAGGTTAGAAAGTGCATTATTATATAATCGTTTAACCCCGCAAACGTGTTTAAGCTTTGAACAGGATCAAGCATGGCTGCCGAATGTATTTAACTGAACGGGTTTGACCTTTAATGTGACTGTGGCCTTAGATAATGGTATTTGCCAACTTTATGAGAACATTTTTATCTAGAATTACTAATTTATTACGCGTGATCTCTTGTCCCGCAGTTAAATGCACGAGGTTCCGGCGTCAGAGATTGTGCCTCAGCAGTTCGTAACACTGAAAACAGTTTTGTTTAAAACGTTGGCTAAAACTGTTGTCTAGGATTGCTATTGTTTAAATTTCGCAAATTGGCGTCAAGAAACATGCAGTTATGGATTAATGCTATTATCGTTGAATTATGTACCACGTCCTCTTAAAGTAAAAACTGTTCGGCGGGAAGCTTGCACGCTAGTTCAGCGCTTGGCTCCTTGAGGCGACGCGGCATTTGATGCGCGCTTCAAGGTCGACCTTACAGCTCCGTGCCTCTCACGCGCGGGTAGGCGGTGCCCTTAAGGACCCTGTCTATCTCAGAGCTCTGGCGATAGCAAGGATAGGGTTTTACACGTTAAATTATATTCGGAAGGGCTCGTCACGTTTTGTGGTATCACTTCCGGACAAAAAAACATCTGCATCGCGAAAAGGAAAATATTGCTAAATTAGTAAAATGCAGGATAAAATTGTGAATAGCCATTTTAATGTGTTTTCAGTACGTAAAATTGCTTTTCTTCACACAGTTTTCAGGGAATTGAAAAAAAAAAACTTGCCTAACAGGTCCTTTAGCAATGTGCGTGGCATTGATATGAATAAACAAGTCAACGGTAACGTATATGTAAAACACGTACTTAGCCGCATAGAATATAATTTCACATGTATAACCCTATACTGCGACACTGAGGTAAGATAGGCGCGGTGTAAAGTAATTTTTATCATCATGTTTTTATTTTTTATTTGTACCAGCTATTTTTTTTTTCTTATTTTAGACGCAAAATGTGACTTAACTTTGCTTTAATGACATTTTTTTAATCTCTCATAATTATCGCGTAATGGCTAGTTAAAGTCAAAATTTGCATGTTTCCGTTTTAAGGACTACACTAAAACCAACTGACAAACCAAACTAAAAAAAAAAAAAAAAAAAACAGTGGATAAAGACGTCGCAGGCTACAATTTCACTTACATAAAAACAAAGAATAAAAAAATTTTGTATTTAAATAAAAATTCTGAAATTTAAAATATAATCTCAAAAACTCTATATTTATTTTAGTACAAAAATATTTTATTTTGTGGTTTAACATATCATCTGAACTTGTAGCCTACAACATCGTTATTCACTGTTAATTTTTTTCACTGTGGTAAATGAGTTGGTTATTGTGTCGTCCTCAAAACGGAAACATGCAAATTTTGGCTTCCACGCAAAAACTATGCGAGATAAAAAAAATTTATAAAAGAAAAATTTAGTTACATTTTGTGTTTAAAACAAGAAACAAACAGCTGGTAAAAATATACAGATAAAAACATGGTGATGAAAACTGCTGTATTCGGGCCCTTAATGAACCTATAATGACCCAAATATTTCATACCGTAAAGTCTGCAAGTTGTTCGGAACCCGCCAAGATAACGAGGTACCGTTGCTTGTATCTGTCCAGCGAACCTGCACAATACATTGTCTTAACTTACGTTCTTCATTCGAACGTGAAAATGACATGCCTGAGATTTACTGTTGTTTTACAAATATTCCGTTGCTAACTGCGGAATAGTTTTTGCCGTGTGTTTTTTCATTCAAGACCTATGTATTTTTTAACGGGCGAAGGCATGTTTCCTTCCGGTCCATTCGGATGCATTCGGTAGTTCTCGGGTGGGTTCGGAGACCTGATTGTTCCGTTTTTTTTTATCAAAATTTTCTATTCCCCCCTTCCTTTTAAAATAACCAAAATTTCAATTTTCCTTTGAACTTTTCCTTTCCTGTCAAAATGTCAAAACATACATCCTGAACGGGCGGCGGAGAAAACTTCGCGGGCTGGATAGGGTACGAATAAACACAACGCTTATTTCATTTCCGATTCGTTATTGTTTCGTTGCCTGGTCCAGCGACGGCATAACAATAGCTATACGTAGCTTCTAGGCTTCTGAGCCTGCAAACTAAAATAGCTATACATATTGCAGGAAACAAATTAACCATTATTAGGCCTACGAGTGTAATGTTCCACGATTGTAAATTAATATAAAACAAAACCTCAATAATTCACTTAAGACGGCGTGGTACATAATTCGACGCTAAAAGCAATAATCTATAACAGTAGGTTTCTTGAAGCTAATTTGCGATAATTAAACAATAGCAATCCTGGACAATAGTTTTAGCCAACGTTTTAAACAAAATTGTTTCCAGTGTTGCGAACTTCTGAGGCACAATCTCTGACGCCGGAACCTCGTGCATTTAACTGCGGCACAAGAGATCACGCGTAACTAATTAGTAATTATGGATAAATATTTACTTACAATGTTGGCAAATACCATTATTTAGGATTGTCATTGAGTATTTTATCCACATTGGCTTCGAAAAAAGCGTAGGAATCAGTTGATGTTTTCAGCGTTTATTTATCTACCACGCACTCTTAAGTAAAATGTAAACCAAAAAACATACCTATTTGTCGATATCGTGTTTCTGTTATAGCGCTGTACAACTTGTCCAATGATAGTTGATATGTTACTAGAAAATAATGTCTAAGATACGGTTGTTTACGTTTAATTCGGTAGGTTTTATTTTATGCATGTAAGTGTATAAAATATTAAACTGTGTTTCATATAAGTTTGGATAAATTTGACACCAACTTATGGGCAATAATTTTTAATATTTTGTGATTTGTTGCACAACGTAAGAAATTTTTTTGCTTTAAAATGTACCTGAGATGTCCATTTCAGCATTTGTACTACCAAGTTTGTCTTGTTGAATGTCACAAATCACAAAATATTGCAAATTATTGCCCATAAGTTGCTGTCAAATTTATCCTAACTTATATGCAATGGAGTGTAAGTGATAAGAATTGTAAATAACAACAAATAAACTGGATTCATGTATTTGTTAAAATAGCTCTGTGAATTGTATTTTGAAGTGTGTGTGTGTTTGTGTGCGTGCGTACACGTGGTCGCGGTAACACCAACCTATGAAACATATAGTTTTGTGTTTCGACGTAGACAGATAACCTCGAAGGTGTGTCTTGTACACCTTATATGCTTGTTGGGGAGGACCATCACCGCTTGACGTCGCTGGCGCCACAAACTGCTTGGACTGACATGTCGACCAATCACTCGCCAGCACCTCGTTAGCTTGACTAACTGCCGTGTCCGGTTACTGCCCTTCAACCTCCCACCCCTCCAGTTATCCTCAACAAGCTTCATTTGTTCCAACTTTTTTTTTTTTTCGAGGTACCGTAAGCGCTTTTCACCCGTACGCTGCTGTGCTCAGCTTTTGCGAAAATAAATACCGCTCGATCACTGTTAATTAAGCACTTCTGACACCAACCTCTGGAAAAGTTAACTCCCTACCTGAATTTTTCATTTATCTCTGTGTGGACTGACAGCAATTTCGGCGAGGAGACACAAAAAAATAGCTCCCAACAAGAGCGTATAATATAAAATGTAGTGTCCAGCCAAGTTGAGACGCCCTCCTGGTGCTCGTGTGTTAGTGCGAGTGAGGTACGGCACCAAGGGCGATGTTGACAGGCTCATCTGGTATGGTATCGCCTCTACCGCAAGACACTGAAACAACATGCAGTGGTATCGTACATCACTCGCCTGACTGACACTTTTATCTGAGACCTCTTTTTATTGGTGGAAAGTTTTAAGTCCAATACACCTTCCTATCATAGTTTCACACAAATCCCGTGAGTAATTGTTTAGTTATAATATATTTAAAACCCCGTTTTTTAACATTTAGAAGGGCTCCAAAATTATATTTCTAATAAATAAAATATTTTGAAACTACCATACCACCATTGTTTAAAGTGTGTGTTCTTTACATATATCTAACATTGGAAACACCTCAGAAGTTTCTTAGATAAAAGAGTTCTACCAGCATACTGCAATGCTGTTTACTAGTGTGACATATTATTTACTCTGTGAAACTTTTCTTTCACTTTATTAAAGGATAAGACAAATTCGAAAACCAACCAGTATTTCTATTACTAGAGCTACTGACCAAATGGAAACGAAACGCCTGTAGAAGTCATTAGAAAATATATTTAAACAGAATTTACACAATAGGAAAAATAATGACTTCTACAGACAAGTCAGGTTACTAGATAATAAAATAAGCAGAAATTATGATAGTGTATGGAATTTCAGATGATGTGTTTTTACCGTTACCCAGGTGATTAATTCGGGTACGAACCTGACCTTCACTTAACTTGCAAACCCGGTTTTACGTAATTTTCTGAATTCTAGACGTTTCCAAAATCCTGTTTGTTCCCAGAACAGCTTATAAACTTCTTTAAATTCTTTGTTAGATCAGGTTAAGAAATCTCGGCGTCGATATTAGGTTTTGTTCATTTTGAAGTAAGGTACACCCGTTGAGATATAAGAATAATTATGAAGCTATTCTGCATTTTCAACTAATTTTCGGGAATTTATCGAAATTTACGAGATTTTGTTCCAGCTCTTGGTGAAGAACTAAACTTAATACGACGGCGTAGTTTGGGTGGATCTTAACCAAAGATGTGTTGTAGTAGGTCGGGACAGTTGCCTCCAGATCATCCCTCAATACTTATTCGACCACATCCTTCTCGTCCTTGGATGGCGACCACGTACCCTTGGTTCTTGTAAGACGATCGCGACCTCTTCGCCCTCGGATGAAGCTCTCGTTCCCCTCGTTCATCGAATGGTGGACCCGTCGAACTGAAGACCTCGGAGACCCAGGACAGCAACGAACACGAAGTGGACAATGGAATGGCTTGAACCACAGGCTCTTATTTATAATTCCCTTGAATATCATTCTTCGGCGTTGACATCGTGGATAATTAAAAAACGTATTTCTCCTGGTAGCAGTCGTAGAAGCAAAATGAGACCTTTCTGACGACGCGTAGTAAACATTCAGCGTCTCGTCGGAGACATCCTCAGGTCTTCTTGACTACACGTCTGTTCTGCACCATGGACGGGAACGTTCTTATTTCCATAAAATTTTCTTAATCGTTCTTCAACAAACTACTTCTCTTGTTTGTTTGCAATACCAATTCAAGTCAATACTTTCCTCGCGGCTAACTCCGCGTTTGTTCGCTAATATGGACAGATCATGTTGTAATTCGCGATACAAAGTAAAATATTTCTGGCATAGATATAAAAGCTGTAGAAGTCATTCAAGTTCAAAACTACATTACCTTATACATTCAATACATGGATGATTAAAACTTACATTCTTCCTGGTACGTGGTAACTATGGTCATAGAACAGTAAATACCTAGGTTAATTGACAAATAAATTGAAGTTTATACTCATCTGTAACATTGGACCACGGCCATAGCGGAATAGTCATCCTAAGACCTGCATTGGACAAATGCTATGTTACACTAGGCAAGATGGCGGGTGCCTAAAAGGTGTTCACGTGGCAAAAATGTGTTATTTTATATGTTCACGGCATAGTGTTAGTTTATAGATGTTACTTGTGACCACGGCCGTAAAAGAACAGGTCTGGACACTCGCCTGGAAACTTGACCCCCTTGTTGTTTGGGTGCAGTTCACCAAGTTACCGAGAATATTGTGTTTTATTGGCGCTGTAATCCGGGCGGTCGAGCTCAAACTCCGTCCACTTCCCTCCCACTAAGATAAACAATTTAGCAATACGTATTTTTTATCAATTAATGAAATACTTCCTTCACTCACAATTTCAAATAATGTCTCCAGCAATCTTTACTTAGTTTATAATGTCAACAATGGAAGAAAGTGGGCGGAGTTTGAGTCAGACCGCCCGGATTTCACCGCCAAAAAGTACAATATTCTCGGTAACTTGACGAACTACAGCCAAACAACAAGGGGGTCAAGCAAAATACATTGTTAGACAGGCGAGTATCCAGACCTGTTCTTCTACGACCGATGGTTGAGACTACTTTTTCCACTTGTGAAGTGTTTTAACTTTCGTAGTTTTCCCATAGCGGCATGTCAAAGTCATAATTTGCAAGTTACGGGAACATAGCAATAACAAAAACGAAATGTCGTATTCAAATGAAATAATTTTCACTGAAAGTATATATTATGGGCAATATGCTTAACGATTTAAAAACACACAACAAAGTCCTTTCGTCTTATTTAAAAATTGCCATAAATGAAGTAAAAATTGTCAACATTTTCAGATTTTTTTTAAGAACGAGAGAATTTCATTGTGTGTTTTAAATATTTTAGCATATCGTCTATAATATAATTATTTCAGTGTAAATTATTTCATTCGAGTAAGTCACTTGGTTTTCGTTACCCCTATGCTCCCGAAACTTGCAAATTGTAACTTTAACAAGCCGCTATGGCAAACCAATAAGAGCTAAAAAAATTTTCATTAGTGGGAAATGTAGTTACAAGTGACATCCATAAAACGAACACTATGCCGTGAAATATAAAATTATGCATTTTTACCACGTTAACCCCTTAAGGGCATGGGCCCGAGTTTCTTCGCATTTAACGACAATTATTTTTTAAAACATAAATGGGAGCCGATATCGTAAAGTCGCTTCGTAACTTTGTTATGACTGATTTAAACTGCATACTCTAATTTTGTCAAATCAGAATACTGCAAAATAGTTGCTTATTAGTTAATTAACGAAATTTCCTTTTAATTGATAAATTAGCTATACTCCTCCTACAGACTGTCTCGAAAAATTACATTGCATAGTAAAACCAATTTGCAACAAAGTTACGAAGCAATTTTACGATATTAACTCTCGAATGGATTTTAAAGAAATAATTATCTCGAAAGCCGAGAAACTCGGGCCCAAGCCCTTAAGGACCGTGTACAACTCAAATGGATAATCGTGATTGGTAGGCACAAAACGACAAAGGTAAGTTTTGAAGGCTGTACAGTAAGTTGCAAAGTTGCTTGTAAATATTATGTAGTAACAATTCTCTCATCTAGAGGAACAGAAATTGTTATATGAACACAGGCTGGAAAACGCACTTACTGTACTACGGGTCACGTGACTTAGGGATAATGGCGCGCGGGCTGGTTCAAGTTAAGGGCGCGGTTCACCCCAGTTTTCACCGTCTTCTTTTATTTTTATATTTGTACCAGATTTTTTTTCTTATTTTAGACATAAATTGTGATTAAATCTTCCTCTTAGGAAATTATTGTATGTAATGAGTCGTAAACGTCAAAATTTGTACTTTACGGTTTTATGTACGCCACTAACACCAACTGACATACCAAATCGAAAAAATTCACAGTGCACAACAATGTTGTAGGCTATGAATTGACATACATAAAATAAAATTAAAAATTTTGAAATGTGGAATGTTGCGTCGGGAAATGCCTACAGTACAATTAAGGCCACGATCTTGCATTTATTTGAAACAATTTCAAATTACTCGAATATTTTATTAACCGAAGGCTTTGAAAAAATGTGAGACTGTGCACAATCATATACGATACACAATTATACCAGAGCGTTTTTTTTAATAACGTATCGTTTGCTATCAAAACATTATTTTGCTTCATTGTGGCGTATTTTGACAACGAAATGTGTGATATTTCAGGGGCAAAAATATAAAAATCCGTTTGGTGTATTGCAACAAAAAATTCCGATACAAACGATGATATGTACAGTAAGTGTTAAAACTGCAAGAATGAATTTTTGATATGTGTATTAATTTGCGTTAAAAAATATATATTTTCGAAACCACTGTAAAACTTAAGAGCGAGGCCTTAAATAGTACCTACTCCTCTGGTATGTAGCTGCCAATAACAGCTGCAATGGAATTCCAGAGCAACATGACGCTATGTATTATACATAAGTTACTGTGAACTGTAATCCTAAAACTGTGCATTTTCGGACTAATGTTTACGTAACATTTTTGTTCCTCTAGAAGTGAAAATTGCTCCCCGAATAATTGACGTGCTATTTTGCAACATTCTGTATAACATGAATATTGTAAAATATTTTTTCATAAAAACTGCAAACATTAAATAAAAAAATTGATGTAAGTCGAGTTAACAGCACTAATACTAAAAATTTTTTTAGCGTAAAATTAAGCTGAATATGTTTTAGGCTGAACGATGTTAGGCTGCACAGTATTATACGCTGAAGGAATGCAGATTGAACAAGTTTAGGCTGAGATACTTTTGGCTCAATAGAGAAAGGGAAACAGAATAAAGTTTAACGATTTTAGGCTTATTTAAAAGCCGTATACAAAAAAATATATTTTTTCAACTTAAAGAGAAAATGTCTAATTTTTTGAACGTAAGAAATTATTATTGAGAATAATGTAACACAATACTTTTTAATTCCTTGTATTATTTTATACCTAAATTAACAGGAAATAATATAATTACATTATGTTTTTGGAAAAGTTGTTGACTGAATAAACTTATACATTTATCATGTAATCAATCGAGAAAGTTGTGAACTTAATAATGCGGCCGGTAAAAACATTTAAATGTTTATATTAAATTAATATTAACTATGTTTAAACATATACATATATTTTATAATTATGCATGTATGACTTTAATAATAAATTAGAACCAAAAATTGACAAAAAAAAACGCAAAATTTGCAAACAACATTCAACATCCCCGCGTGATTCAAAAGTATAGCTCTAAATAATATTTTATTATAGGAATAAGGAGTACCTGTATTTAGGCTTCCAGTTTTTTTATTAATAAATGGTCTGCTGAACTGTATGAACTATATAACAACAGTGCTAAAAGTGTATGTTTAAATTACTTTACTAGTACGACTGTGAATCCCACGAAATGTCTTTAGCGGGAGATAAAATGTACCCTGAGGAAACAGTCGCTGCTGAAAAAGGACTTGCTAATAACTTCACCGTGTCTTCCTTCTGCTTTTATCGCCATCCTTATTTTTTCCCTCTTTCGACTTTATTTGCGCGTCCACTGCTCCCTTACCGAGAGTTAAATTTTTTTTTATCTTCCCTCTCCACGGGTCGAAAGCTACGTCCTCACACGCCTACCTTCTCAGTTTCAACACTTTATTGACTCTTTCTTAATTACTTTTTCATTCTATCTTCCTGTTTTTTTTTTGTCTCCCCTTCCAAGTCGACCGTGTCTCCTCCGGGCTTCACGGAATCTTCCTCACCAGTGGTGGTTTTTTTATATTATTATTATTCTCCTGCGTCCCGTGTGACAGTCGAACCTTTTGCCCTGCATCTCTTCCCACCTTCATGAGTTATTTTTAAAAACTTATCCTTTACCACAACCAAGTTGTATTAAGTTTCAGCATCAGCAAAGTAACTTTGCTTGCGGTAAAGAAATCTAGTCTTGTAGCGAAGCAAATGTGTAAAACCAATGTTTCGTCACACTTATTTATTAAAAAAAGTTTACTATGAAAGTGGTGTTAAGTTTATTTGTAGAAAATTTTATATATTTTTAAGTAAAGTTTGTGTTATAAATACATATTTCCCACAAAGATTTCAAATATATTTATCTGAAAAATAACAAAATTTTTGCTATAATTAAAAAACTTTTAAACAAAGGTTTTCTTTGCGGTGAAGCTGTTTTGCAGGAGTTCATATTTTAACAAGCCTATTGTTGTGACAAAATAAGTGTTTTTAGGTGCACCAAACTAGAATGTGACTCCGCCGGACACCACGAAATCACAGAGTATGTAGGGTTACAGAAGTGAAATAGCCGGTAGTCACACACGCCAACAAAATGGCTTCGCTGGCCAGCAAACGCCTACCGCCAATCAGCGTAAGGTAGCTGCCCTGCTAGCCGGCAACCAGGCCAGTAGGAAGCCTGTCGTAACTTGCAGGAGTCAAACATACACTGGGCTGGTATCAACAACCTCGACTGGCGCATGGACGGCGTTGCAGCGTGTCACGCGTATTCTCTTTTACGCGAAACCGCTTAACTTACCCATATTGTGTTTACCTACGAAAATAACACACACTTGAAGCTACGCTTCTATGTTTTCAAAAATTCAGCACGCTTGTTAGAAACATGATTTTCGGGCCTCTGAAAATTGCTAAAAACGGATGTTTTTAGACTGCTGACACTCCGAAAAAAAACATCTGAATCCCTAAAGTGCAAAGCTATAGGCATGCGTTGGTCTTTACTTCATACTATTCGAAATTAAAATGTTGTAGTCACCGCTTAAA
>PNEQ01048685.1:0-15234 GCA_003012365.1 Medauroidea extradentata | reverse complement strand
GGCGCGCTGCGAATAGAGGCGATATGCTTCTCGTCAAGCGTGGGACACTGGCTCTTATCGCTACGCTGTTACCACGCGTGTTCCCACTGAACTATGTGTCGATGCACGTGTAATACTGTAAAAATTAAATCTCACGATTTTCCTAAAGATAGCCGGTCCCCGCCGCATGGGCGTAATTTGAGAATTTTGATTGGGGTGGCAAAGATTACCAGGTATAAAAAAAAGGTGTTGGAAACTGAACAGCTTCTATCAAAGTTATGTACACACTTTTTTTATTTATTATTTTATACAATTAGATAAGTTTTTAAAAACAGTGTACTGGAAAATGCACAAGTAAAATTGTATTCCTAAGCTAAGAAGAATAATTTTATGTTCTCTATCAACAAAATTTTGGGGGTGGTAACTGCCACCCCTTGCCACCCCCGAATTACGCCGTATATTTTTCCCTTTTATGATGAAACATATTTTTGGGACTTAGCTCATTTAGCACTTCCACTCTGTGACTGAAGCTTCTTCCTCTCGAGTGGTGGCATTTTTTTTTTCCTTCTCCTGTGTCCCGTTTGGCCGTCGAACCTGTGACCTCCATCTCTCCCCGCCTTCACGGACGAGGGTTGATGCATGGCGGGACAGCCTGGACCCAGCATCCATTCATCAAGAGCCAGGATGTGAAGGGGGTTATCAGACATCCTGCGCCGCACTCGGTTTCCCGTCATTCCAGGGTACTCTGCCCCTCACATGTCACAGAGACACTTTTTTTTTGTTAAGGTGGGACTACCTGCACAATTTTAATTGGTTTAATAATGCTTATATTTGTATGAGATATTGTTTGGTTTATAGACATAAATAGAGATCATTTTTAAACAGTAATGAAAATTGTCTACCTTTTATAGTTTTCGTATAGTGGCAGGTCAAAACACACATTTGCATAAAACGGGTTAATACAAGAAAGGTAAACCAACTAACTTATAGAAATGAAATAATTCACTATGAGGAACATTATCAGGGGTACGTTAAGATATGTATAAAAATCGCATTGTTAAATTTTAAATTTTAAAAACGTATTTGAATTTGAATTTAAAATAAAAATGTTCCGATCCTGTGTAAATTTTTAAATAGGCCTATACAAAAAATGTCAACGTGAATTTTGTATACGTGTCTTGACGTAGCCCGTGAAAATTAATCGATGTGAATTATTTCATTTCTGTACGTCCATTGTTTTTCGTTTCTTGTGTAAAATTGTTTTATACAAATTTGAGCTTTTAACATACCACTGTACAAAAACTATGAACGCTAGATAAATTTCACTCCTGTAAAAAGTAGTCACAATGTATATATACAGAACAAACTATATCTCGTACAAGCCTAACAATTAATAAAACCATTGAAATTCGGCGTGAACGCACCCTTAACAAAGCTGCGGGTTATAATTCTGCACATCGTTACACGAGCCCAACGCTTGTTTTCCATTGACAAATCGCTTTATTTATTTACTCTTTAAAATGTAGACAAACAATGTATTTCTAAGGGCGCAGCATACCCTGAGCGATTTTGCTCGCTTGAGTCTCAGAAGCGACAAATCTATAAGAGAGCTTGAAGCGCGAATCAAATTCCGCATCGCCCCGACGAACCACAGTTGAACTAGCGTGCAAGATTCACTCCGATCCATTTTTACTACAGGACTTTAAGCGGCGACCATAAAATTTTACTAGCGAAAGTCTGTTGTAAAATTCAGTGCACGTTTCTGAGTTTCACACACATCCAGTTAGGACATTCCGTCGTTGTCTGAAGTGTGTTTCCTTTTTACTTTGGTACAGTGGGCAAATGCGGAAAAGCTTCATGAATGACATATTTCCTGCCCATTACAAAACATTTGAAGTGCGTCATAGGAGGCGCCCTTAAGGATGTTCAAATGCGATAAAATCATAATTTTATATTTTTATGAAATATTGTTAGTTTTTTAGACGACACATGTGAATATAACTCTTGAATCAATTTTAGCTCTCATAGTTTTCTCATAACGGGGTGTCAAGGTCAAAATTTGCTTGTTACGTTGCCATTTAAATAGTGAAAATCAACTGACCTACTTAAACAAATTAATTCACTGTGAACTTACATTCAATGGGCAGTGTAATAAAACATTTTTTAAAAACCACAACGTAATATTTGAATTTAAAAAAAACGCAAAAGCACAGAAAAAAAAATTCAAATTCAGAAATTTTTGAAAGTACAAAAACAGTTGGCGGAATTTTTTCAAACGTTTTATTACATAACCGATAGTATGTCATTTCACTGTGAATTATTTCACGTACGTAGGCCTAAGTCTTTTGGTTTTCACTATTTGCATGGCAGCAGAACATTCAAATTTTGACTTTGATGTACCGTTATGAGAAAACTATGCCAGCTAAAATTGAAACTGCACTCACAAGTATCGTCTACAAAACTAACAATATTTCATTTAAATATAAAATTATCACTTTATCACCTTAAGGGCGCTGTCTACATCAATATTCAACGTAATTTTTTATTTTTGTACCAGATATTTTTTTTCTCGCTTAAGACATAAATTGTGACAAAATTTTGCCCTTATGAGTTTTTTACCTCGCATAATATTTGCGTAACGATTCGTAATAGTCAAAATTATGTTTTTTTTTTTGCACGCCCCTTAAATCAACTGACATATCAAACTGTTAAAAAAAATGATAATGAATAATGATGTCGTAGGCTACGACGTTTTCTACATAAAAACAAAAATGAGATTTTTTGTGCTCTAAAAAAATATATTGATTTTTAAAATTTTAGTTCCAAATTTCAGATTTTTTCCATATAAAAAATTTTACGTTTTGTTTTGTATAGAAAACGCTGTAGTAGTAATTCATAACATCGTTATTCACTGATTTTTTTTTTTTTTTTTAAGTTTGGAATGTCAGTTGGTTTTAATGGTAGATGCAAGAAAGCCGTAAAATGTATTTTTGACGTTTACGAGTCATTACGCAAAAACTATAAGTGATAAAAAAATTTATAAGAGCATAATTTAGTTTCAATTTATGTCTAAGATAAGAAAAATATATTTGGTACAAATATAAAAATAAAAACATGACGTTGAAAACTTAGGTAGCCCGCGCCTTTAAGAAAAAATACCAAGAGAGTTTTTTTTTTTTTTCGCGCACTTCATTAACAGTACCACCTTTATCAGTAAAGTACTAAATTGGCGCGCATTGTTTTCGTTGCAGTTTTTTTCCTGTGGGACTTCAAGCTGCGTCCTTAAAATTTTATTTTTGGGAAAGTAGTATAGTGTAAATTCTAAACGAATGCTTCTCTGTTTTACGAATCAGGGTGGTATTTTTCTATATAGAACAGTCTAATGAAGACACAGCGACCTCAAAAACTAGTCTCTAAAGTACAATCTGTATTAGATAAAAGCACTGTTTGATGTATATATTCATTTAATAACGTAATTGAGGAATAAGTAAAGCATTTTCGCTTTAACCTACTCCTAAAAGGACGTCACACTGCATTGCTGTTTATGCGCTAAGCTAGTACGTCTTTTAAGGGGTTAATATAGTCACTGCATGCTAACCTTTAATTTGAATTAGCTTAGCGACAGTTTCCGTCCATAATGACCAAGATATCGAAGAGAAGTTAAGGCGCCCGCCTACTGCCCGTCTGTTTGTGTGAGTGAGGCACGACGACAAGGGCGATGTTGATCGGCTCATCTGGTGTGGTATCGCCTCTACCACAAGACACTGAAACGGCGTGCAATGGTGTCGTCGATCACTCGCCTGACTTACACTTTCAGTGGCCACCCCATATTTTTACTGTGGAAAAATTTTAATCAAATGCCTTGTTTCTATGGTAGTTTCACACAAATCCCATGAGCAGTTTTTCAGACATTAAAGGTTGAAGAAAACAGTTTTTAGCTGTTTTGGGGAGCACCGAAATGATTTTTCCAATTGATATGAGATTTTGAAACTACTTTCCGTCATAGTTTGAAGTTATGTTCTTTTAAAGTCATGATCTTCCATTTATTTCAAACAATTACAAATAACTCGAACATTATTTAACCAAATGCTTTGAAAAATTTTTAGACTTTGAAGAGTTATACGATACACAATTTTATCAGACGTTTTTTTTAATAATGTACCGTTTGCTAGCAAAAAAAATATTTTGATTAATTTTGTCCTATTTTGACAGCAAAATATATATTTTCAGGGACAAAAATCTAAAAATCCGTTTGGTATATTGCAATAGAAAAATTCAGATACAAATTATGATTATGTAAGCGTTAAAACTGTAAGAATGAATTTTTGATATATGAGTTAATATGCGTTGAAAAAAATATTTTGAAATCATGGCAAAACTAACGAGCGAGGCCTTAAGAATGGGAGACGGCGTGCTATGAACATTAACCTATAGGCGTTATTAGTCACGTAGTGAAATGTACGCGTATGATTATTATTTTTAACAGTGATGCACAGACTCACGATCAGCCTGTGGATACTTGTACACCAGGATATTGTAGAGAAATGATACATAGCGAAGGACCGAACATTTCGGCGAAGGAATTTTGCTGAAGCTCTGCTTCCTGGTCAATGATCGGGTGTTTTTAACTTTCACTTGTGAGGTTCTACTGACGGGGCACAGACTAAACAGTAATACAGATGCGAAATTACGTGGAGGCTAGTTTGGTATTAGCGAACATTACCTCTTATTGGCTGCCCGAGGTTGTTGATACCAGCCCCGTGTCTGTTTGGCTCCTGCTTGTTTTGGCTGGTTTCCTGTTGGCCTGGCTGCCGATTATCAGAACAGCTGCCTCACGCTGATTGGCAGTAGGTGTTTCCGCCATGTTGCTGGCCAGGGAAGCCATTTTGCTGGCGTGTGTGACTGAGTTCGCTGGCCTACCGGGTATTTCGCTTCTGTATTCCCAAATATTCTGTGGTACGGGGTCACAATTGTTATTCTGATTGATGCACTCTATCGAGAGACGTGTCTGAACAAAGACACGATGCCAATAACCATGAAGCTAAGCTGTTGTTGTGCACGTGAGGCTTGGAACAAAATTGTACAAAAATATACAGGATGTCCACAAATTATCGCTACAACTTCAACTGTAAATTTAAAAATACCTAAAGACGATAGAAGCACGTAGTTTGCTGCATATGGGTAAGCAGATCTCAAAGTTTTTATACAAAATTAGTAAACTTCAACACGTGTACCATTGTTGCCCGAAGCAAATCAAAACGATAATCCAGTTCCTGCCGTGTCCGCGCGAGCATGTCCTCAACGACAATCGCAATGGCAGTAGTAATCATCTGCCTTAATTCTGCCAAATTGGCAGCAGGGGTCTTCTACACGGTGTCTTTAACATAGCCCAATAAGATGTCGGGCGGTGTGGTATCCGGCGAACGAGGGTGGCAAGGAATTGGGCCGTCTTTGCCAATCCCAATGTTTAGGAAACTGCTGGTTCAAACCCCAGTGGGGAGGTGCCCCATCTTGTTGGAAGATCACATCAAAATTAAAAACGTTAACTTTGAGGGAAAAAAGTATAAAAACTTAAGGAGGTATTTTTACACATGCAATAAACAGCTTGCTTAAATCACATTTCGTTAATTTTTTATTTGCAGCTGAAGTTGTACTGATAATTTGTGGACATTCTGTATTTTCAGAAATAACTCTCGGCTCTATATATCGTGCCTCTGAAAGAGACTATAGGCTACTTTCATGTCGTAATATTGAAGACGAAAGTGTGTTTCCGCGCCTGTGTCTATTTAAGAATCTGTACTATGATTAGTGATGATGTATCGCGGGAAAACTTGACTGTTTGCTGAATTTCAACACACGTTCAGATTACCAAAATATTACTGGCTTTAGCTTGTACTTGAAACTTACCCTGCTTTACTGAGCCAATAAGAACCCAGAGAATGATGCCTGTTGTTGGACTGCAGACAGCTACGTTGCGTCAGAAGTGTATCATCGAATCATGTTGCAAAAAACTACAGTGTTGTCAAGGATATGTTGGAAAGTAACCCGATAAAACCCTTTATTGCCATATTGGATTGTGAGAAAATTATCTATAAACATTTGTGTAAGACTAGAAATAAGTATACACACGTGCAACGATTTTTTTAATGTTATACCTGAGCATAATCTTTTACGTGTGCTGAACAGTTCCCGAACAAAATTCTATCTGCATAAACTCTACACAGCGTTCAGCAACGTACCCTGCACTCGTGGTAGATGGAAGGACTGCTGCCGTCCCTGAAGACGGTACGGAAAGTGGCAAATCCCGCAGGGTAGAATTAGCGTAATGTAATTGGCGCGGTAAGGGCGAGAGAGTAGCTGGAAAAGGACAGAATCCCTAAAACCGTTCTCATCTCCACCTTTCTGCTCGCGTTCAACGACAATCACCTCGTGCCAAGAGTATCAGGACGCAGAACGACCGACTAGCGCCTGGATGGTAGGCAACGTCATGACCGTCCCTGCAATGCGGGTTGATGGCAAGATGGCTACGTCTGGTCCAGTCAAATATGACATACACTGAAATAAAAAAACGTTATTTATAAATAGATACATGAAGAATACATGGGTTCACAGATCTGTAGACTAGCCTTCAGGAATATATATTTACTAAAGCAAATAACGCCTGCTCATTGGCTGCTCGATTTGGTCCACATTTAGCTTCTTCTTTGTGATTGGTTTGGCGTCCTGTAAGATGTGTGAAATAAGCCAAGGACCAATTGCGAAAGTTAGACGATCTTACAGTTGCTTGAAGCCTAGTTTGCAGATAAAGGAAAACACGGATATTTCAGGTCTCTATTTATGAATTAACAACGCCGATGTATACGGGAATTGATGGTGCCGCCTAACACGTGCTTAAAATTCGTTGCGATGTGTTCGTAAATACTTTTCTTTAACGAAATTATTCCACCTGTGCACATTGTGTTCGTGTACGATCAAACGACGATGGATAGGTAGTTTCAAAGAATCGTGTCAGTTTAAAAAAATCATTTCGGAGTCCCTCAACATGAGTAAAAACTACTTTTTCAACCTGTTATGTCTTAAAAACAGCTCACGGGATTCACGTACAACTACTCTAGAAACATGCAGCGGACTTTGCTTGACACTTTCCACCAATTTAAAGCAGGGTCACAACTGAAAGTGTCAGTCAGGCGAGTGATCTACGGTACCACTGCACGTCGTTTCAGTATCTTGCGGTAAAGGCGATACCGCACCAGATGAGCCGGTCAACATCGCCCTTGCCGCCGTGCCTCACTCACACTAACATACGGCCAGTAGGAGTAAGAGGCCTCCCTACCTGCACTTTAAATGCGTTGCAACGAGTTGCGATTATTCTTTTTTTGACGAAGGTACTAAATGCGCATTCTATTTATATATCTACGAAAAGAACACTCACTTCAAAATATGTCGCTATAGTTTCAAAAATTCGGCATGTTTATTTAAAAAATCATTTCAAGCCCCTCAAAATGGGCAAAAACGGGGTTTTCAGACTGCCGTATCTGTAAAAATAACCGGATTTTAAAAACTGAACTATAGAAACAAGCGTTAGACTAAAAATTGTCATACGAGTATAATTCAAATTTCTTTTTGATCAGTTTCAAAATTTGTATTTTTTAAATGTGATCTTGTAATTGTAATTGTCAGAACGGTTAGTTGAACAATTAGGGTAAAAATTAAGTATTCATACAACAGGCGGGGCAGACAGTAGTGGTGCCCCTACTGAATATTAATTTAAATTATTTGTAAATAATAATTAAATAAGTAATGTATTCCTATTAAATTGTGTTCAATGTTGAACATATAAAAATAGTAAAATATAAATTAATTAAAATAAACAGATCGGGAGTAACTGCTGTTCAGCGTTACTTTGTTGTCCTTGGAGACAAGCTGCTATTGGCCGACGAGTTTCGAGGCGCATTTTTCAGTAGAAGCCTCTATTTTGGTAGATTTTTGAGACAGGCAAGGTGGTCGCCGAGGAAGGCAGACATGATCACAGGAGTTAATTCAAACCGCGGTATTTTTGCAAATCCCGAAGTTGTGGGTCCAGCAGCTAACCGCACGACGGAGGCAGTCTTGGACCGTATAATTTACCTCGTGCCGTCGCCAGAGAAGTAAAACAGCCGCGTAACAAACATTTGAATATTTCTACTACGTACAGTCACCGAGACAATAGGGACGTTGCTGGCGTTACCGAATGACAGTAAGCAAAACTACGGTGTATTTATTCCAGTAGTACGTGCCTAACCCTACTTATTTACCGAGTGTTTCCACTACAAGTCAGAGTGGCTCCTTAAAACAGTTTCAAGAAACATATAAACTTACTAGCTGCCCCGACAAACGTTGTTTTGTCACATAAATAAATTAAAAATATTTACTAAACAATAGCACTTAGGAGTGAAAAAATAGATAAAAACCTATTCGCAGACCTACCGAATGTATATACCGGTACAAAATTTCATTGAAATCTGTTAAGCCGTTTCGGTGGAGTATGGAAACAAACACTGTGACACGAGAATTTTATATATTAGATACTGATGCTAGAATGCATAGATATACTCAACATTTGCGCTGTTTACAAGCTGAAGCATGATTTAATGTATCGTACTGTGTATGGCTAGAAAACGTCTATTACTACTTAGGACGTTTCTTACAGTGTACTATTCTCTGGCCGAAAACTGAACTCCTAGCTGTTATACGATCCCATGACGCCTGCCATTGGCCGACATTTTTATATCCCGCCCCGGAGATATCTTCTAGCCAATAATAGAAGTTTAGATGGCGTAGATCGTAAAGGCACGCTTGCAATTTCAATTGAAATCTCCAGGTTTATGGAGACACTATTGAAAAAACGTAGTAAAAATGGTTTAGCCGTTTTTTTTGTAAGAAATGTCTGTCATATTTAAGTGTATTTGTTCAGCGTAATTTCTTGTTTCGGAATCAAAAATACGGAGCTTCTACGACAGACATTGTGCCCTTAAGATATACTACTGCGGCGAAATGTTTGGTACAAAAAGAAGGCACTTCCTATTATCTATGATTTAGGTGTTCTTATTTGCTTCAAGAAACCTGCAATTGAATCGGTTATTGTTAAAATGCACTAAGTCCAAATATGTACTTTCTGTGTATACAAAACACAATTACACTTTTTTGAAAACTCTATTAAAAATATATTAGTCCATGGATTTAATTGCTTTCAAACGCTAATTTTTTTACATGTCCCTTTTAACAATGACCGATTCAATTTTTAATTTGTGTGTTTAGCACTTATGTAATTACGACGCTCTCATTAGAGATTTAGCAACCACACACTTTACCAACCATACTCTTCAAAGTATCGTCGATTAATAACGCATGGAGTCTAGAAACTACTAAAATCTCACACTGTAAAAAAGTTTTTTACATTTCCTACACATACACTGAAAGAAAATTGTTGTTAGTATTCTACTATAAAATAATTTGTTCACGACCACAGTACTTTAGTGGTGACAGCAAAATTATTTTTGGTTATCTCAAAGCACACTTGCATATCGGTATACTAACAAAGCTTTCTGAACCACGTTGTCAGAAATAGAAAAATTTCTGTAAAATCAAGAATTTTCTATTACGAAAATATTGATTGAAAAACTGGCTAGTACGATTTCCTAGGTATATATTTTACTAACTGTCCAGTTGTGGCTTCGCCCGCGTGTACTAAGAGTAACTCACTAATAATTACGTGTTAATTTATGGTGTTATTACATTCTCTGCGCATCTTTAATTTGCGAATTTCGTTAAATTGGTTTATGACTGGATTTGTTTGTATGGACATACTCCATTGCGAAATAAATGACTGTCACAAGAAAACTAAAAGTATTTTTACTTTTAGTTTTCTTGTGACAGTCATTTATTTCGCAATGGAGTATGTCCATACAAACAAATCCAGTCATGCACTCCCATTGCACAGTTCTTTCAAAGATCAAATTGGTTTATATATATTTACGTATGCAAACTTGAAAGAAAAAAGGATGTATCCTGAAATTACTTATTAGATATTTACGTAAGCTTCATTATAAAGCAAAAACCACCTCGATATCTCAAATTATTCTGGAGATACGGATGATTAATTGAAAACACTTTTCATTTTTTTATCGGCTTTCAAGGACGAAATTTTAAAAATCCTAAAACTGCTTTTTAAACATTTACATGACCACCATTCTGATGCAAAGATCACCTCGATATCTCAAGTGGTGTAAGAGAAATGGAGGATTTATTGAAAACACATGTAAGGCTTTTCACCCCCTTAATTTCCGAATTTCGAAAAATTGCAAAAGTATGAAATATGAATTTGCGTAGGCAACGTTTTGAAGTAAAAATATTATCACTGTATCATCAGGTTAGAGAGTTGTCGAGAATTTCGCGAAAACACGGTTTTCCCTTTTTCATCCTTTTAATTTTCAATTTTCGAAAAATCCTCCCTTAGTAGGTGCCTACGTCATGGGTGGAAGCTAAGCTGAAATTTTCACGTTTCTAGGTCCAGCGGTTTGGGCTGTGCGTTAATGAGTGAATGAATGAGTGTGGCACTTCATTTTATATATAGAAATTATGGCATGCATAAATAAATAAATAAAAATACAACACGTACTAGAAAATATTTATACGTATTAAAATACTGGGATTTTGTTTAGAATATCGCATTTCGCTGCATTTTGCAACGAGCTAAAGCTTTATTTTTATGTGTCCCGCGTTCAGGCAAGGGCTGTATGAAGCGGTACATTGTTCGTTATAAAACACACATGTATAAATTTAAAGATATATTGAAACACTAGGAGTATCACGTACCATGACCGAAAACAAAGAGTCTGAAATTGAAGCCATGTCCTACTTAGAGATGGCACATAACAACGTGAAAATTGTACTCGTTGCTCAGAAAATAAATAGTGACCGAGTATGAATGCAAGCCATCGATAGGGCCGCTGATTTTTTGTTAAAATAGTAGAGTGAGAGTGAGAGATTATAGTCAGCGTTTGACATCTTGGTCTTGAGCGCTGATTGCATGACGTGAGTATGGAGCAGCGACGGAATGAAAGGCCGCGGGAAACGGGAGATCCCCGACAAAACCCGCCGACCAGCGGCATCGTCCGCATAGTGCGCTGAACCTATTCTATAAGGGGGCAAGAGGGGGCATGTGCCCCGGGCGGCATATCAAAGAGGCGGCCGGCTGGCTCCATCTTTTTTGAGAAAGTTAGGACAGAAAAATAATATCCGTCTATAAGAAGCGAACTGAGTTAATAGCTAAAGTGCAATCAATTTCTGGCTGAAAGAAAAATCATTAACTTTATTTTGTAACGTACAACTACGAGTGTTATGGTGTGGTGTTTACTTATAATGTATGTCTACACATGTAAATTAAATTAAAATGTCGAGTTTAATTCCATTATATAATTAGGAAGTACACATTTTTCACGTAGCGAAAAAATTCTATTTCTAAATTACTAAAACGAAATTAATATTACAGCAGTAGTACCTAATTTTCTTCCCAATATTTTACTTGCCTTCCTGTAAAATTCGGAAAAACTAATTTTGGTTTTTTTTTTTTGGGTCAAAAACTAGTTTAGCCCCTCTTACAGAATGTTCTGTATCCAGTACTGGTAAGGTGGCTGCCCTGCTAGCCGGCAGCCAGGCCAATAGGAAACCTGTAGTAACACGCAGGAGCCAAACATACACGGGGTTGGTATCAACAAACTCGGGCAGCCAATAAGCGGCGAGGTTAGCCCGTATCAAATGAGCCGTCACGTTATTTCACGTCTGTATTGCTACTTAGTCTGTGGCCATGGTACTACCCTGTTGGGGATCGAATACGGGTCTCCGTGGTGAGGGTAGTATGGTCAGACTACTACACTACCGCAGCCATGTTAAGGCTTCTCCCTACCTCAGAGCTCCGGCGGCAGCAAGGATAGGGCGTTACAGGTTAAATTAAATGCCTAAATATCTCAGTCACTTTCAAACCTACATATATGCCACCATTGACTTTTTTGTTCAGTACGATACGGCTCACACTGCTACGGAATCTTTTAGCAAGTTATATCAATACCCTGAAAACTAATAAGTGTTTTCATACGGATTAAACACTCGCTCGAAACCCTGTATTCATAAAATTCTTTTCACATTTTCGTTTAAGTCGCAGTATTCTCGTCTTATCAATGCAGAAAATGGTTTCCATCCGAAAGCGATATCTCAAAGGGTGAAAGAGCTACACGGAATTTAGTTTAACATGTAAAACCCTACCCTTGCGCCCGCCGCGCTCCGAGGTAGGCAGAAACCTTAAGGGGGCGGTTCATGCCAAATTTTTCATTATTTAAAAATTGTTGTATTTGCACGAGATAAGTGTTTATTTTGTAGACATATGTAATGTCTATGTTTTGCTTACTGGAATTTTTTTTGTAACTTTCATAGTTTGTATGTAATGGCATTTCATAGTCGAAATTTGCACATTTCTGTTTTATGAATTTAATCAAAACCAACAAACTCAACAACATGAAATAATTCACACTGAAAAACAATGGCATTGGCTATAGCAACACGCATATAAAAATACAGATGTTAAAATGATTGAATTTTAAAAAAATTACTGATGTTTACAAAACTTTTTTTCAAATTCAATATTTTTTTTTTAATACAAAAATTTTAGCTTCTGTGTTTTTATACACGTGTTGATGCAGCCCACGACATTGTGTTTCAGTGTGAATTATTTCATGTTGTTGAGTTTGTTGGTTTTGATTAAATTCATAAAACAGAAATGTGCAAATTTTGACTATGAAATGCCATTTTTATACAAACTATGAAAGCTACAAAAAATTCCAGTAAGCAAAACATAGACATCACATATGTCTACAAAATAAACACTATCTCGTGCAAATACAACAATTTTTAAATAATGAAAAATTTTGCATGAACCACCCCCTTAAAGAATTAGATTTAAACAACATCAATATAGCTGGCAGTGAACGCACACTGGCTGCGCCCAGAAAAAAATATTTTGGAAGTTACAAAACATTTGTTGCTATTACCCCTGCCAAATATTGTTTGTGCTCACTCATGGCCATCTTTAGCAGAAGGCGCGTGACATGTGATGTAGCGTGGTAGGAAAAGTGTATTTTCACGTATAACTACTAAACGTGTTTTCAATATGTATGTCTACGAAAAGAAGACACACTCAAAATATGTCTCTAACGTTTTAAAAATACCGCTATCTTATTAAAAACGGAATTACCAAGCT
Source organism: Medauroidea extradentata (assembly GCA_003012365.1). Taxonomy (NCBI): domain Eukaryota; kingdom Metazoa; phylum Arthropoda; class Insecta; order Phasmatodea; family Phasmatidae; genus Medauroidea; species Medauroidea extradentata. The sequence goes on along the minus strand of PNEQ01048685.1, from coordinate 1,964 downwards.
TCTAAAACGTGTTAAAAATGGCTTTTTTATATTGTTGTATCCGGAAAACTACCAACCGTAATCGTAAAACAAAATGATGTCGACCTGCGTTGGACCTTACCTCATACTTTCCACAAATAAAATAATATGGTCAACGTTTAAAGTCCCATTGAAAAACGCTTTCTGCGAAAACACTGCACGCTAGTTTAGTACTCCGCGCTTAGAGGCGAAGCGGTGTTGAACGCACGCATTGGATTCGACTTATCGCTAGGGCTAGGAAAAATTCGCGAGTTCAATGACTTGCATGCTAGAATCCCATGTTCTATGCACACTCAAGCCCCGTATATTCGTTCATTGTCTGCTGTCTGAATGAGTAGCAGGTAATGGACAAATGGTAGGACTTCAGTATACACAGGATAATGGATTCTAGCATGTTGGTCGTTGAACTCGCGAAATATCGCCCTCCCCGTTTTCTTCCTTCAAACGAAAAAAAAACGTAGGTCCAACTATACAACAGGCGCTAGATGCCGCATCTGAGGTAGGGAAACAAGCAGGAGATAAGGGCTAGACTGGCTCGCGTGTTAACAACCGTGTCACCTTTATGCACGTGGCGCGAAAACGCCGTGCAGTGTTGTGTTCGTTTGCTTGTACCTATGGGTAGACATGCAAAATTCGCGATATCATTTTGTAGTACACTAAACTTCACTTGCGTGTACACAACAGAAAATAATCTGCGATTCAATTGGCCACGAACTTGTATTGTGTTGTCATTTACGTGTGTTACGTCTTTACAGAGATTGGCCTCTCTACAGTGTAGGTATTCTCCGCGGCAAGTCACGACAATATCGGCCAGCGAGAGACGTCGAACGAGCCTATAGTCACTTGGAGTCTAGTCAGCTGTCAGAAAATAACGCGAATTTTGCATGTTCCCACCTATGGTACTTTAAGTAGTGACCGTACTATTTTATTTACGGAAAGTGCATAGCATATGTCAGCGCATGATTCTCTAGGTGTTTTGTTTTACGATTTCGGTTGGTATATTTTTACATGACAGCAGTCTGAAAAGCAGTTTTTTTTTTTTTTTGCCATTTTGAGGTGCACCTAAGCCATGTTTCTAAGCTTGATGTTTAGAACACAAAAATAGAGAAGCATGGTTTTTAATGTGTTTTCTTTTCATAGATAAAGATGTCGAATATACATTAAGTATTATTTCTTAAGGGCGCCGCCTACCCGCGCGTGAGAGGCTCAAAAGCGACGGAGCAGTAAGGTCGACCTTGAAGCGCGCATCAAACGCCGCGTCGCCTAAACGAGCCAAGCGCTGAACTAGCGTGCAAGCTTCCCGCCGAACGGTTTTTACTATGGGACATCAAGCGGTGACCGTATGATTTTATTGGTAGAAAGCCTGCAACCAAGTTCAGTGCAGATGGCAATCTGAGTTTCACATACACCCGGTTAGTAGGTCGAAGTACGGAAATCTGAAAAGGCAGATTTTAGCCATGTTGGATGGCTTGGAAACGGTGTTTTTAATGAGGTTCCGACCTTGTCTGAAATTTGTTTTCTTTTCGTACGTTGGTACAATTGGAACACGTGGAATAGTTTCGTAGAAAAAAACCTGTTTACGAACACGCTGCAACGTATTTGAAGCGTGGGGTAGGCGGCCGCCTTGAAATAAAATGTTTCTCCTGACAACAATGTACACGCACCAATTGTACAGGGATCTCCAATGTGGCAACGCTGCATCGGGGCCTACTGCCTGTCACTAGAGACATGAACTTTTCGCGAAAAAAAGTTTGCCTCACTTTGTGTCAGTGACTTGTGTGCACGTCTGCAGACTTGCTTCACGGTCAGAGATTGGATGTTTTGACATTCGTGTGTCGTGGGGTTTTACACGCAAATCACAGACGTGTGGTGTTACAGTAACCTTATTGTGATTGGTACAGTCAAATGAGAAACGTCACAGTTCAAAGGCACGCTGCCAATATCTA
>PNEQ01048684.1:0-26044 GCA_003012365.1 Medauroidea extradentata | reverse complement strand
CATGACACCATATTGCGACAGGTGTTGCAGAAATACAGTGAGGAGGGCATTACTATCAATATGTCAAAGAGTGTTTTTGGGGTACAGAAAGTAACCTTTCTAGGTCATGTTATCTCAGCAGAGGGCATAGAAATTGAACCAAGCAGGGTAGAAGCTATTGTGAGATTTTCAGAACCCAGAAATGTAACTGAGCTGTTGCATTTTTTAGGCTTAGTTAACTATGTGGGTGGTTTCATCCCAAACAAAAGTCAATTGCTGGAGCCATTAACAGTATTATTGAAAGAAAACCAAATGTATGTATGGGGGTGTGACCAGCAATTGGCTTTTGACCGAGTTAAAGAGCTACTACCGGCAGCACCATTATGATATTAAAAAGAAAATGATTGTTAGTGCAGACAGTTCCTCATATGGCTTGGGCTGTGCTTTGTTCCAAGAGAATGATGATGGGTCCCGGGAAATAGTCTGCTATGGCTCTCGAGTTCTTACAAAATCTGAAAGTCGATATGCTCAAATTGAAAAGGAGGCATTAGCCCTTACATGATCATGTGAAAAACTTCAAGAATACATATTAGGACTTCAAATCACTCTTGAAACAGATCACAAGCCCTTAGTTCAGATTCTAATGTCTAAAAATATAGATGAGTTAACACCCAGGTTACAGCGCTTTAGAATAAGATTAATGAAGTACAATAATGGTTACCTACATCCCTGGTAAACAGTTGGTGGTAGCAGACTGTTTATCTAGGAATCCAGTTCAGGGAATGGACTTGGCTGATGAGGAGTTGTCTGCAGACATGACAGAACACGTGAACATGGTTATGGAGAATGTATCAGTTGCTCCAAACATACTAGGAAAGATTCGGGATGAGCAGCAAGCTGATCCGATCTGCATAAAGTTGAGTGACTACACTAATAAGCAATGGCCACCTAAACGTCAGGTACCCAAAGAACTCCTTCCATATTATCAACATAGGTTTGATTTAAGAATTTGCAAAGGGTTTCTAGTGAAAGGGTCTAGGTTAGTAGTTCCACAAAATTTGCAGCAGTATATGCTAAAGCAGCTTCATATGGGGCACATGGGAAGTACTAAATGCAAAGCGAGAGCCAGAGAAGCAGTATGGGGGATTGGACTTGATACTCAAATAGAAGCCCTAGTTGCTGTCTGTCCGGTGTGCATTGAGCATAGGAGTAACTGTAAATAACCATTCATAAAATAATGTATTCCTGATTATCCGTGGCAAAGAGTAGGGATAGACTTGCTGAAGTGCCAAGGAAAGTAGTTCCTGATTATGGCGGACTATTATTCAAAATATTTTGAATTGATGGAGTTGGTTAATCTAACCGAGACAGCCATAATTCAAACTTGTCAATCCGTTTTTGCACGATTTGGCATTCCCGAGGTAGTTAGAACAGATAAAGGTCCTCAATTTAAAAGGGCATTTTTTCAGTTTTCTAAGGAATATGGACTCGAGCATAAAGCTAGTAGCCCATATTTCAGTCAGTCGAATGGTTGTGCTGAGGCTGCAGTCAAAACCGCCAAAATGATGCTTAAAAAAAATGATGACATTTGTGAGGCCCTTCTTGCACACCGGAGCACACCTTTAGAGTGTGGTCTGTCACCTTCGGAATTAATGATAGGCAGAAAAGTTAGGACTAGCGTACCCTCTTTGAACCTAAAACATGGCAATCAAAAAGAAATTAAAGTAAAGCTGTGCAAAAGTAAAGAGTATCAAGCACAGTGGTACAATAAGCGTCATAGGGTTAGAGAATTGTCAGTGTTGAGGGAAGGTGATAGAGTTTGGGTCTCAGATTTGCGGAAATATGGGATAGTATTTCCCACACCGACTAAATTAACTATGCCTAGGTCATATCTAGTTCGGGTTGATGGAAAGACGTACCGACGCAATCGTCAACATTTGGTGCCCACGGAAGACAGCAAGGAGGGTGTAGAAAAGGGCAGTAGGGTAGGGGCAAACAGTGGTGTGGGCAGAACCCTTCCAGAGAGTGGTTCCGAGGAGGAACAGGTTATAGCAGGCAGTGACATGTCACCACCGGTAATGGCAACGAATAGGGGATCAGAGACAGATTCTAATAGTGAACCAGAATGGCCAGGATGGGACAATGTAGGTACCCAGCCTGAGCCTGACTGTGAGACGGGAAGACTACGTAAGTCAGGCAGGAAAAAAATGTCCCCAGTTTGGATGGCAGATTATTGTAAAGCCTGAGGTACAAGAGTAAATTATGTATAAATTAAATTAACTTAGTCAAGTGATGATAGGGGGAAGAGGTGTATGTATGGTAACTCCAGTCTGGTTGCTTGGTCAATGTATTTGTGTAATTAGGCCATGCACTTAGGTAACTTAGTAATTTATGTTTTTGTGTAACTAGGCCATGCACTTAGGTAACTAGTAATTTATGTGTATTTGTGTCACTACAGGACACGTGTGTCTGTTTATTGTAATTGTTCTCATGTTTTGTAAGCTAGTTGACAATGTTCTTCTAGTTTCTTTGTTGTGTAATTACATTGTCACTTTGTTGTGAAATTAAAAGGGAAGGATGTAGTATCTCTGACTCGGGCAGCAGAGGCAAGATGGCGCAGGCCTAGTGGAGATCAGCAAGGCCTCTCCAGGAACTGAACAATGTCTTTTATTTGAATCTCCTAAGATTGCACCTAAACCAAGTACAACAGAATTAACCTTAACATGGGCTTTAGGAAGATAATCTTTGATGTTGACCAACACACAGCATTAAGTAGATCGAGTAACGTTTTCGTAACCCTCTCGCATGGTATTGAAACTAGGTGTCAAGGGTGTTATTTAGTTCGCTCATGAGGGGGGGGGGGTGGGCTGATCCCCGTCTGGAATTAAAATTTTTGTGTATATATTATATTTTTTGTATTTTCTTATTTAAATAATGCTAACTTTAGCACACAAAACAGAATTTTTATTGTTAAAGTTTCTAATTTATACACACTTAATTAATAAAAAAGATGCAACAAGTTCAATGTCGCCGAATAAAAATGCCCCTTCCCCAGAAAAACCTGAAATGACACCCCTGATTGGCATGCTCGGCAATGGGGGGGACGAGGGAGACATGTGCCCCCAAAATTTTATGTAAAAATATTATGTACATCAATTAACACTCCTACCAGCAGTATATTAAAAGTTTATCCATCAAAACTGCTCCAATTGCTTCTACTTTACAGTATGCAATCTAAACTTTCCAAGGAGAGAAACCACCATCCGTTCTTTTTTAAAGAGGTGATCAACATATTGTCCTCTGGATATACTTGTTTCCCCCACCACCATTAAGTTAACTGCCACTCATGCCTATGGTAATGATACTGTACAATGAATATATTTGAATGAAAACTATCATGTGTGTTGCATTCGGGTGAAAAGAGAGAACAGGTATGTGAAATACATCTGCTACAATTACATTTCATGTGCAAAAATGCCATGTTTCATTCTTGCATAATGTAAATTATGTGGTTATGCACTTGTTTATCTAGATCAACCAAGCAAACTAATCTGAAAATACGGCAACATATTTTGTTTATTTACACATGTGTACATCACTAACGTTATACAACTGCTTGCTAATAGCAATGAAACGAACAAATTTGCACACAAAATGTTAAATAAGTAGCAGAAATTAGCATCAAATTATTAAGTCAGTCCGACAATGCACAAACAATTGACGAGTACCGAATGCCGACGGCCATGGGCAGCCAGCCCCTTTGTTATTGCCGGTCATGATATTTGTGATGGAGACCGCCAAATATATGTCATCAACCACCATATGCCACGGGGTTTTCTAGTTGAGACACAAACAGACTGCGAAGTAGTTTTGAAAATCTACACATAATTTGTAATCAGCATAATTGCTACCGCACTAAATGTGATATTAATTTTAATTAACGTATGTAAGCAAATGACCAGAGTCGGGGTAGCAAGGTCACCAACCCTAGACGTTGACACTCTCCACAGTCATATGTTATATAATTATTTCTGTGTGGTGTAATCCTTATATCAGTGCAAACACAACACTCATTACGGTCAGGACGGCCACATAATTATAAATTTCAAGGGTTCTCATGCAATGTGAGTAAAATTTAGGTCAGTTATTATTTATCATTTTCACATGTTACTATTATTACAAAGACTTAGATCATGAAGACATAGCACCAAATTCCAATCATAAACAACTATAAACACTGCAACACTTAATATCATGTCAAAATGTAATTTATTACTAAAATAATTTCCCTAGTGGAGCTTGCACGCGAATGGAGACATAGACTCTCCGCACATCGCCATGTTGAGTTAGTCAGAGTGCTGCAGGCCTAGGGTGTACATGCGTGTCGCATCGCGGGGGAATCTTGCAAACTTGTTCGCAACCTAGCAGTGTATCATAGTAAGTAATTGTCTGGAACACTTATCTTGCACTCTCATCCCCCGTGGTGTCCACCCACCTCGGCTGACTCACGGCCCCGAGGTTTTATTTCAGTTTTAGATTTACTGCTTCGCCCTTGTTTGATCGCTTCGGCCACTAACCGGCCATAAGTGTCAGGCCCACATCCGTATAGTGAATTTTATGTATCTGTGTGTTCGTGATTACATCCATCTTACATAACTGTGCAATTGTTTTATTTCACTCACGAATGTTCAGGTGTTTCGGCCTCCTCCGGAGCATAATCCACTTTCAGCATTTATTTTTATAAGTGTGTACTTTGCTTGTGTGACGGGGTGTGGAGGGAGCCGCAAATAACCCTTCCAAGCATAACTTATGCGTACGTCGGTCTAGGTGTGAGGAGTCAGTCACGTGGTCGTCGACCGAACGCCCTGAGAAAGAGAGTCCCGTGTCCACCCGGGTTAGTAAATTATTGACGGACTGGTGGCCTTCTAGCGAATATTCGCCATCATATTCAACTCGCCACCATTCCTACTCCTCACATCTCAGACCATGTAAAAATGGTGACGAACTTGTGTGGCTAGACAGTAACTTATGGGCTGCAATTCTATGGGATCGGACAAAGAAGACAGGACGTGCGATGAGACAAAACCATGCGACGAGACAACACTGTGCGACGTGGCAACACTGCCAGCTAACCCCTTCTCCCCCACAGCCGCGCCACCACGACAGAAATTGTGGGGATAGGACTGTGTGTGTACCACATTAAATCTACAGTGCTACCACATCTTCCGCACCTCTTGTGGGAACAGACTACCCACATAAACCAGAGACAATGGCTATTGGTGCAACCCGAAAATTTTTGAGACGCATCTGCCCCCTGTGTTTTTGCCTGAAAACCACAGACCTGTCAAAATGGTACGACCAAACACTGGTGCTCTGCAAGTGATCTAACTACACCGGGCCTACGCCGAGCCCGACAGCTACCAAGTGTGTGGAAACATCCCAGCGCTGCGCCAGAGTGACGTGCTTCAGATTCGCGTCAGAGACCATTAGCTGCACCTGGGAGCTTATTCTAAGTTATTCGTTTCGTTTCATTTCGACAAAAATCTTCGTTACTTCTCGAATTTTCGTTACTTCTTGAGTTCGTTATCTATGGTCGAAACGAAACGAAAAGCAACAAGCCTTCGTTTTGGGTTCGTTACGGAGTTTTGAAGGAGAAAATGGCGATTGTGTTGTGTGAGGATTTGCTATTTGAAGCTACGGAAAATAATAATCGTGAAATATTGTGTAAATAGAAATGCTTTCGTGATGATAACTTGTTTATTTTTAAATGCAAACGGTGTGTTAAATGTTTCCTCCAACGATGGCTGAGAAGAAATGTTTGTTATGTTTTCGCAACATAATGGATTGGATTACCTGTGTATTATAGGTAAAGTACAATAGTGTTTTGCTCCTGCTGTTTTTTAAAGTTGATGAAGAGACTGAAACTGTAATATATTGATACGGTGTGTGTCGAAATTTTAAGATATTCTGTGCCTCATAATTTATGCATATACTTTGGCAAAAGTGAGTTTATTTTTTAACAGGCTATTGAATAATCCCGAACTTTTCTAAACTACTTCAGTTCTTCTAGCCTACATGTAAAATATTAAAGACAATGACATATAGCCCGGCTATTTACAGTTTCAGTTAAATTTAATTTTGATGGTTATGTTTCATTAAACACAGCTGAGGAGCAAGCACACTTTGTACTTATTCATAGGCATTCCCTCCACCCCAGCCTGTGAGTGAGCAGAAACATTTAAATAAACCTTGGTAATATTTCAAGTGAATCGTTTTTATTACACCAGAATTTTGCATCACGTCGATAATGTAGTAGGCCTACTTCACGATTATTATTTACGAACGTCCAAACCTCCGAACAAGTTCATATGCCATATTCATTCCTGTTTTACATAATTCACCCCCCCCCCTCATGGTGATGATTTCACAATAAAATAAATAACAATTGCCATGCTTATGTTTGGCTGCAGTGTATATTAACCTGCAAGTGAAATGATGGGATAGTGAATTTATATGTTGTTATATGCATACCTGAAACCAAACTGCCAACTCAGTTAAGTGATTTGTGGGCCACTTGTCTTACTCGCTAATACAGGTCCTATATAAATTGTCCCATTTAGTTCTGTAATAAGTGTCCAACTTAATTTTACATGCAAAGTAGTTTCAACATCTTCTGAAATGAAAATGTTCAACACTCTGTTAAGCCTAAAATATTTGTTAAATAGTGGCGAAATTAACCATGAAATAAATACCTTATTTCTATAGTACACCTTTACAGTACATTGGAGTGTGCAGCGGCGGTCTGGGACCCGTACGTGGGAAGGGAAGTGGTAGAGGTGGAAAAGGTGCAGAGAAGGGCTGCTAGGTGGGTCACAAATAAGTGGAGGACACAGGGGGAGAGAGAGGAGGATTTCAGACCATCAGTAATGGTGAGAGGACTGGGGTGGGGCACACTGCAGGAAAGGAGGAGAGTGGAGCGGCTGGTAAGGACGTTTAAGGTGGTGAGGGGGGGTGTGTGGGCACAACTGGGTGACACGATACAGAGAGGTATATTCAGGGGAAGGGGTGATCATGAGTGCAAGATACAGAGGGTGGGGAAGAGGACAGAGAGAGGAAAAAACACTATGATGGTGAGAACGATGAAGGATTGGAATGAATTGGCGAGGGAAGTGGTCGAGGTGACGGGAGCGAGGTAGTTTAGGAAAAGGTTGATGGGGTCGGAAAATTGAGAATAGGTAGGTTAAGCAAATTCTTGCCACAGGGCTGAGGCCCAATTGCAGGAAAAAAATAAAATTTAAAAAAAATAAAAAAAAACATTAGACATTTGTAAAAGGTTATGTAAATCAATTAAATGGTTCACCATGAGCAAAGGTATAAATATTAGTCAGAAGCTATATTTAATAGGTATCACAATTCACAAAAATAAAGGTATAGAACAATTTCTTTTCAATAAAATTTAGAAATTTATTTGCTCTCCATGGACACCATTAGCGTGACGTCACACGATGATGCTGGTTTCAAACAAACCCTCTGGGCCTATGCTAAACAATGTTATAATGTTTTGCCCATGTTCATAAAAATCAAGTATTAGAGGAAGTGAGTGAATTCTGCCATTTTCAGATTTAATTTATATCAAAGAAGTTATGAACAGAGTCTAACAGATTATTTTGCAGTGTACTCGGAGTTATGTATGTGTAAATAGTGGCGAGGATACTATATCCCCCCTTAGGTGACAATGTAACCCTCCTCATTCACAATTCTGTACATCCTGACTAGTCTTTCAACTCTCCTTCTGTCCTTCAATATGCTCCATCTCATTTCCTTCATCATTACAGATAGCCTATAATTTCCTTCCAGCTCTTCCTCCTGCCCTGTCTTCTCCACCTACCCATCACCCATCTCACCACCCTTTTCTGCACCTTTTCCGTTTCCTTCACTTCAGATTCCACGTACGGGTCCCACACTGCAGCGGCATACTCCAGCATAGGCTGTACCATTGTACAGTATGCCTTTTCCTGCACCTCGGAGCTAGCCCCATTCAGTATCCTTCCCAGCAAACCTAAAGCTGTTCTCCTCTTCGTAACCACCCTCTCCACCTGTTTTGTCCACCTAAGGTAACTTTAACAGTACAACCCCTAGATACTTATATTGTGTGGCTTCTTCTATCTCTTGCCCATCCCATCTGTAAGTGACTCTGCTTATCACTCTCTTCCTAGTAAAGCTAACTAACTTAGTCTTACGAACATTGATCTTTATCTTGTTTTCCACAGTCTACGAACACATCCTGTCAATGTTTGCCTGCAAGTTGATCCCACTGCCTACCACTGAGTATAAAACACAATCTGCAAACAATCTTATTTTGCCCCTAATCCCAATACTCATATAATTTGCCATAATGGTGAATAATACCGGACCGAGCACACTTCCCTGTGGCACCCCTGATGTCACATCGCTGTCCGCAGTCAATTACACCCCTCCTTTCACTCTCTGCCACTGTCCCTGGAGGAAGTCCCCGATCCACTTCATTTTGTTTATTTGTCTCACTATTCCAGTTCTCCTTTCCTTCAAGCCCTGACAAGTACTGAGCCTGCAGCATATCAGCTTTCTCTCTGTTATTTACCGCAGTTCGTCCATTCATACTTGTCAATGTTTGAATTCCTTCCCCAACTTCCCTTGCCTTCTTCAGATATTAAAAGTGATCATGAGGTAAAAAAGTTTAGGGTATTGGGCTAAGCACTGAATTATACAGTAGGGGAACAGGAAATGTGAGGAAGAAATATTTAAAGTTACGGGCCAGAGGTAAACATAATTTAGGGTAGGTGCACTGTATACGTTAAGCAAGGATATTAAATATCATGGAGCAGATGTACAGAAAATTGTAGGGTAAGATACAGTTGTTGGATAGGGGTACAGAAAACTGTAGGGTAGGGTACAATTGGATAGATGTACAGAAAGAAAATTGTAGGGTATGACAACTAAAAAATGCAGGGACAGGGTCGTGGCCGAGGAACAGAAATTTTTAGGATAATCACAAAAATTTGTAAGGTAGTTGCATTTAAAAAAAAGTGTGACAGTGACACAAAAAATCATGGGACAGTGTTAGGTGCACTCAAAACTGTGGAGCAGGGGCATAAAAAATCATGGAGCAGCGGAGGAATTATAAATTTTAGGGCAGAAGCACTGAAAATTGTCGTGTAGAGGCACTAAAAATTGTATGGCAAGGACACTAAAAATCATATCGGACAGTGGCAATAAACACAGTAGGCCAGAAAAAGATCATTACATTAACCCTTTTTAAGCACACACACATTTGAGCCCAGCTAGCAAACCCACAAGACTGAGACATTACATTAAATAAATAAATAAGCCACCCCTAATGTTCGTCAGCAGCAGCATTTGTATAAACTTACATTTTAATAGACTCTGTCTAACTTCGCCTAATATGAAAATAATTCGTTTGAACATAACTACAAATAATATGCGCGAATACAGTTTTAATATTATTTATACACATTATAACGTCCTCAGCTGTAACAATTTCTGCCCCATACAATATTATTTATTTCCTAAGATTCATGCTATACAGGTCGCAAGGCCCAACACAAATGTATTTTCCCGCTACATGTATTAAACATTTTCGTCTCCGATGATACCAGTTTACGTAAGAAGTTCTGCCTGACTCATGATTGACATTATTTAGGTCTAAACGAAAGTATTTATATTTTTTAACGTAATTACGAATATATGTCGGGATGTCAAATGGAGTTTTCAATGTTAAACTTTCGAAACAAACATTTGTTTGGAAAATATTCCCAGTATATGCAAACTGACAAAATTAAAGAAATTTGTAGACAGGAAATGTGGGATTTTCGACGAAATTTACCTTTTATTTAATCCATACTATTTCTTTAATAATAACATTTAAAGTGCTCAGCTAGAAACATAATCATAAATATAGTTATATATTAGGTTCGTTCCTATTAAAAAATATAATTTCACAAAGTTTTATTAATTACTATAAAATATTTAGTTAATGTTTGTGTGAGTAGTGTTGCCATCTTGCATTTGCGTTGATGGGCTATAGGACCGAAAAGGGAGGCTAACGAAGGCCCGAAAATTGCCGAAGTTTCAGCGAGCTGTAACGAATAACCTCTTAGAATACGAATTTTTCATTCTCGAAGATTTTGTTCGTTATATAAGGATTCGAAAAGTAACGAATTCGTTGTGAAAACGAATAACCTGGAATAAGTCCCCTGGTGTGGTAGTAGGGTGCACACGGTATGTACCCATGCTCAGGAGTGGCAGGCGGCCCTGAATGGCGTCTTCAGTTGTGGGATTTGTCAACCGACTGGTCCAGAACCGACCAATGTTGACCATAACAATGTGACGGCATATCATGCTCAACGACCGGCGCCACCATCGTGGCCTGTAACCAAAGCCAATGGCAGTACCATCCCACTTACATCACTGCTGCAGTATGGGTCCTAGTCCAGACCAGCGGATTTATGTGCCAAATGTGCCAGTGGACATTCAGAACACAATACGGTACCACACCACCCCAGCTTCAGAAAGGGATGCAGCCTTCAGCTGGTGCCCACCTGGTGGGACCCGCACAGACCGACTTACCATGGAACACGACACCGTACTGGACCACCATGCCCTGAACGAACAGCACTCAACTCCGCTCGATGGAACAGATGACCGCTTCGGCGGGGGCAATATCAACGCCATAGAAGATTCCCAGCCAGTCCCAAAACCTACCAACATTCTCAGGCCAGTGCGCTGAAGATCCGAGTGCCTTTCTGGAGGACTGAACTTCACGGCTACAATGTTATGGCGTGCCGCAACTCGACTAGCTAGGGGCCATAGGGAAATAGATTCATGGCGATGCACAAGATTGGTTGAACTCCGCCCAAGAGTACAACCTGAGCTGGAGTTGGTTTGTCCAGAAGTTTACCGCCAGCTACAAGAGTTCCTACTCCACGCTCAGGAAACAGTTGGCCATCTTCGTTGAGTGGCAGAGCGACAAGGATGACCTCGAGGCACACGTCAGTCGGAAAGTGAGCCTCACGAACCACTACCATCCGAACCTGGCCCAGGAAGATATCCTAGTATACATCGTGTACAACTTGCGCTCGGAGTTCCGCACCGCACTGTGGTCAATGACCTTTGCTGGCTATGAGTGATTCATGAGAGCAGTGATCAATGTAAACTGCGACAAACAATTTTTACTCCACGTCCGAACCGCCAAAATCAGTTCGGAAAGACATATAACCAGTAAGGACAGTGCCACGACACGCCGCCCCGCTAACATGCCGAACCCGGTGGAAGGCACAATGGACAGCGTGAGGCAGACCCAGCCTCGTTCTCTCGCAGGGAAAAACCACGCATGCAGCCGCAGCAGATGCCGGACAGCGAGACACGCCAGCCTCCCCACTGCCGCTTCTGCATAGAAGAGCAGTACCACTGGCACCATGTATGTCCAAACCACCCAGTCCAATAGTCGGGAAATGGGGTGTCTAGGCATTACCTACACACTCACGCACACTTGCCAACCTAGACAGGACATGTAAAGCGACCTGCCGCACAACAGTTCAACTAAAAATACAGGACATTGATTCTAGTGTGACCACACTAGTGGCTGATAACCTCTGGGAGGATGTAATCTTGGGCTTACCATGGCTCGTGGAGCAGCAGACGGTCATTTAACTGGCCGAAAATCGGGTGCAATTCGGCAATAAGGAGAGACACACTGTTTACCACCTAGGGTTATGAGGCCCCCATCCTGAACCTGGAGCTGCCCCAGTGACGAGCATCAGCACCTTATTAGGAACTACCCCATACCACGCACCTGCAAACAGTTACGAAAATTCTTCAGCCTCGTAAACTGGTTGCGCCAGTACATTCAGGACTTCACCATCATCACTGCCCTGCTCACTGACATGCTATCAGGCGCAAAACGTTTCCAGTGGACCGAGACCATATAAAAGGTGTTCGACTAGACTAAGGACATATTGGGCACGTGTCATGGCCTCGCATGAGTGGACCATGCTAAGCACCTCTACCTGCAGATGGACACAAGCTTCGAAGGACTCGGGACGGTGCTGTTTCAATACGCCGATGACGACATGAGGTGCGCCACTGACTATGCTAGCATGAAGTTCCGACCCCAGGAAAAGAGGTATGATGTGAATGAGCAGATTATTGTTCATTTTCACATGTTACCATTATTACAAAGGCTTAGACCATGAGGACATAGCACCAAATTCCAATCATGAACAACTATGAACACTGCAGTGGTTGCCGCGCCATGACTCCTCAGTTGCTTCTTGATCCTGGTGAGCGTGCTGACCGATCCTCACTGGCGTCGATCGGCTCTCCGTGTCGGCTACCTCCGGTAGCCACAGTCGGCGGTTTCCGGATCAGAAGGAAGTGTCTTATGCACCCAATGGGGGTACCATCCTGCACAAGGGGTGTCAGGTGGAGCTGTACTATTTAGGTCTGCTCTGGGCGGTGTGATGATGTCAGGCGCCCCGACATCTCCGTCATTTGCAGCGCACAGGTCGTCTCTATGTATCTTGATCACCCGAACATTATAAAATTTCACGAGCTAGGTGGTTCTACTGAAGGTTCGCATGACCCGGCGGGATTGACTCCACTTTGTTGCGAAACCTGCGCAGTAAGTCCGCTTGCCTGCCGAGAGAGGGTGCACTTTTACGTACACACGCTGCCTGGGCAGAAGCTTTTCCGGGGGCTTTCCTATGGTTTAGAGCATTGTTGCCCTTAGCGCTGCTTATTGGCCCTCAACACCACGCATCACTCCTGCCATCTCTAGATTTTACCTTCAAGGTTTACAGGCTGTTCCTCGTTTGTGGCTGCACAATAGTACTCTCCTGGGAGTCTCACGTTGCACCCCAATAATGCCACTGTGAGTGACTGTCCGGTCACCGATTTCATCTGACATCTGTGTGTAAATAGAGCTGCCGGAATTTTTCAGCCCAGGTCTCGTGTCTCTTGCCCACACATAGGCGGAGCTGCGTCTTCAAGTCTTGATCGTGGCGCTCCGTGGGGTAAGCACGCGGGTGGTACACTCGCGTGGTTTGTTAGTAGATGCCCCACTTCTCACATGCATTCCTCCATTTTTGCCCAGTGGACTGAGACCTATTGTCGGTGAGCAGCATCCGAAGGTAGCCCCATATCGCATAAAATTGTACAGGGTACGCACAATGTTGTTGACGTGTATGCTGGGGAGAGCGTACTCCTCCGTCCACTTTGAGAACATTTCTGTCATGATAAGGATCAAGCATTTGCCTTTCATTGAGCGAGGGTTTTGGCCCATGATATATCCAGGGCGACAGTTTCAAAGTGGCTCTCCAGCAGGCGCGGATACTGCTCTGGCTTTCTGTCGGCCCTCCGCGTTTTGTTCTTTTGCACATTTCACTGGCCCTTAGGTATTTCTTCACTGCTCGGGTCACCCTTGGCCAGTAAAACAGGTGGTTGATGTTTCTGACTCTCTGGCACGCATCTGGGTGGCCAGTGTAATAGCCATCGTGAGAGTTGCGGAGCACGTGCACTCGTTCCCATTGGGGAGAGAAGAATATCCTGGGCCCGTCCACAAGGAGGGGGGTTCTCAATGTGGCCGTCCATCACTCGACAGTGATTCACCATCCCTTACGCGCACTCCCAGCATTTAATTTGGTATACGCAACAGTTACGCTGCAGGGACACTAATTGCTCGTAAATAGTGTTGACATTGGCCTCTAGGCGTGCATGCAGTTACCAGCTGATATAGCTGTGCGTCAGCTGGGCGCGACCCAGGTGGCATGAGATTTTCCTAATCTGTGTCATCGCGTACAATTAAGTCCACACACAGTGCACATGCCAATGTGTCGGCCAGCTGGTTGTCATCCCCTGCTATGTGTTCCACCTCGAAATCATGCCTTGTAATGCCTCTGAGCACCTTGCAAGCCAGCTATGTGCTTCGCGCATGGATTGTAGCCATACCAGACACCTGTTTTCTGTGCCCAGAGTGAAGCGCTGGTACTCTAGGTACGCACAGTATAGTTTCATGGCCTACTAAATTGCCAGGCACTCATGTTTATTGACATGGTACCGCATCTCCGTTGGATCAAACTTGGCGCTCATGAAGTCAATCACGCACCTTTCCCCTTTGTACTGGTAGAGCACCGCACCGATCCCCTCCTGGCTTGCATCCGTTTGGAGATACAGTGGGCGCTATAGTTGCAGTGGCCTAGGGTCTCGCATTGCGTGAACACCCTTTTGATCTCCCTGAACGTCCTGTCTGCTTCCATGGTCCAGCTACAGCTTTTCTATGGCGAAAAGAGCGCCATCAATGGTGGGGTTACGGTTGCAAAATCTTTAATATGCTCGCGAAGCCAATTAATCAGCCCAAAGAACTTGCGCAGTTGTTTGCACGAGGCCGGAGGCTGGCATTCCGCCACAAGATGCAGGTGTTCGGCATTTGGTTCTATTCCCTGTTCGCTCACCATTTGGCCCAGAAACTCTATGTCTGCTTTCCCTATGTGGCATTTAGGTACTGCACAATGATGACCAGCCGTTCCAGGATGAGCTACAGGTGAATCAGTTGGTCTTCCCATGTATTGGACCATATCAGTACATCATCGAGATAGGCTAACGTGAAATCTCCCGCTAGGCCACTTAGCACCTGTACATTCAATGTCTGAAATGTCCCAGGTGCACCTTTCGGACCGAATGGATTGGCACAAAATTTGAAACTGGCTGTCGTCAGGGACCATGAACGTGGTTTTCTCCCGGTCATCCTGTCATATCTGAACTTGCCAGTAGCCACTGCGCAAGTCTAGGGAGGTAAACACTTTCGCGCGACCAGACCAAATGGTGTCAGTGCATTTTTCATGCTGATGTATGGTGGGGCCAAATTTTCTGTGGCAAGGTTCATGCGGCGTAGATTCACACAGAAGCACAACGTACAGTCCTTCTTTGGGGCTAGTGCGATCTGGGAATTATAGCAACGATTGGCCGGTTCAATGACTCCGTCAGCTAACAATTCCTCTGTCTGCTCTTTAATGATTTTGGCTTTGTGTGGTAAATACCTTCTATGCTGCATGTAAATAGGTTTTTAAGGGGTTAGATCTATCCAGTGTTTCATAACCGCAGTGCACCTTAAGATATCGTTAGCCGGGAGCACTTCCCTCCTATCATCTAATAACAGCTGAAAAGCCTCTCTGTAGGTCGGGGTTACATCCTTTGAGATATCTTCAACCTAACTGCATTGACATAGACACTTTATTTGTCTTCTGTACTATAAGCTGTTCTACGCTCAATTGTGCCGAAGTGGATGTGTCGCACCGCGGGCTCTAACACTGTTTTCTGTTCCGTGAGCCAAGGCATCCCCAGGATGGCGTCCTCCCTTAACTCCGCTGTAACCAAAGCTGTCGTGATGGTTTCAATGTCCCTTATGCAAACTACAATGGTAGCTCGGCCTACTGCATTAAATTCAGCACCTTCGACAGCTATGTGAACAGGGTAATTTATTGCTGAGATACTTTTAGGATTTACAAATTCTGGCCGAATGAAACTGTGTGAAGCTGCTGTGTCTACAAGTACATAACAGCTGAGGTTGTTTATGGTTACAAGAATTTTAATTGAAGGATGTCGTTTGCTATGAATCTGCTAGAGAAGAGCATGTTATGATGTCTGGATGTTTATTTTTAACCAGGTGTGTAGTGATATCAGGTCCCGCGACCCATACTGTCCGTTTCGCGACTGATTTCTGCCACTGTTGCCAACCTACCTGGACCTGCCGGATGCATTTGGGCAATCTTTGTGCCAGTGTAACTGACTGCCTGGGCAAAATATACAAGGGAATGGTGGTGACTTGCTGTAATCCAGCGGGCAGTGTGTTTTGTTGTCAGCATGCACATTACCCTTTGATATTCACTTTCATTCCTTTCACTTCTTTAGCACTGATGTTCGTTCCCGGATGCATGTAGCCTCCATGGTGTTGACTGCGCAGTTGTCGTGGGCCAGAGCACACCACCGCTTTCGCACAGGGTTGTGGGCGGTTGCAGCATTCCCTGATCGAACAGTGCGGTGGCCTGGATAAACTCCTCCGGCTTGTAGGTCAGCAGTGGCACTAGCGACACCCGGAATTCTGGACACACAGTTTCGGCAATGGTGGTGAGCAACTGATGCACACTGAGATGTGGTTGGTACTTCCATAGCATGTGGTACCTATGTGACACAAATGCAGCAAGCAGCTCGTCACCCTTCGCTTCCACCACCAGCCGGCTCTGCACCTGGAGCGAAGTGAATGTTTCACCATAATGCGATACAAACAATCCGCGAAATTCTCTCCATGGCATCCTGTATCCTGTCATGCCCGACCACCACTTACTAAATTGATCTGTCAGCTGCCTCCCGATGCACTGAGGCCACACCTCTTCGCACATGCGGTAACAGCATTGTCGGCTCTCGCAGTCGTCCCGGAATGCATCCGGGGCTTCTCTCGTCCTTCCGGCAAAGGTTGATAACATTTGGAATTGGCGTGGTGTTGACATGACCAGTCTGTTCTCTGCAATCGTCACCGTCATACATGACATCACTGGGCAGGTGCAAGATGGCCGCCTTCTAGCAGACTCTGTCCATTCCACGATAGTGGTAACCGTGTGGGTTTTAGCGGGCTCGGTGTCTGTACGTGCACTGCACTCGTGGGATGATCTTGAAGTGAATACTGTCCTTAAAAACGCCACACAAGTTGGGCGACAAATTGATGTGGGCGGGGGTGGTGGTTTGTTATTAAATCCAATGGATAGAACCAGCAAAGTAAAGCCGGTAGCGCCAGCCTGTTATTAAAGAACATGAACCCGGAAAGAGACTCTAAAATACAGAGCCGTGCGTCCAACAGCTTTGGCCAAGTAATAACACTCCTTGCTTGTTGTTGTGGTTACTTACTCAGGGGAATAATTAGGTTTTGCCCTTCACCGGTAGAACAGACAAAACACCAAGGGACAGCACCCTACACATCACAATGTGTAAGTGCGGGTTGAAGTGTCCCGCAGCCTGAAGGCCGTGAAGCGGCAAGCAAACAAAATACGTACCTCAATGTTTGATGCATTTATTGCATAACACCATACTCCATACACTACTCAATCATGGCGGTTCTTTAAGTGGACTCGGTCCTAAGTCTGACCAGTGGACTATACTGTACGGTAAAAACACCATGTGGGTGAATGATAAATTAAACTAAGCCCCTGGGCGGTTGAGTCGCATGGGTGGAGGGGCACCTCCGGGCCAAAGAAAATGAAAGTAAAGGTTCCTGAATTAAAACTGAAGCTATTGATACACTAGTGATTGCACAAAGTTATGAAGGGCCCGGAGTGTCTGGCGTTCGACGGCTTAGCTCTGCCGCTTAGCACCGACTGACGATTTATTCCTACTCCGGTGATCTCGTATGTCAGATCGCGGGAAGCAACTTCCAAACACATAATAAACTAAAAAAAAAACAAGGGCGAGATTCCAGAACACTTGAAAAATAATAGCTTGCTGATTAGTGTCCCAAATTTTATTTGTGGGAAGGTTTTTATGGTTTTCACTTACTCAAGAATTACTATGTTTTTAATTTACGTGGCACAAAATATTACTGAGAACACTAAAATGATTTAAGGAATTAATTATAAATAGAAAACACAACTCATTTAAATTGAAGATGAACTAAAGAAAAGCACTTGCAAAAATAACAAAAAAAAAAAAAAAAAGAATTGGGCGGCAATGTTGGCTGCATGGGCGAGTTGTAGTTGAAAATGCAAATTTATCAGATTTAGAAGTAATAATGTATGGCAGTTAAAATTTTTGTTCAGGACTGTAAAGTGATTCCATACTACACTTATTTTGATGAAAGCATTTTTAATTGCTTCCAAAACAAAACCTATCTGCTTAAAACAGTTTGGAAATGTGTGTATCCATGGCCTTCAGCCTAATTGTGAAAAGAAAAAGTATTTTTAAAAATCCGTGCCATTCGTCCTGTTTTGCATTACAGTTATTATCTACCCTCCGAACGGCGGCAAGTGGCATCCAACGCTTTGGCAATTTAGTGAAAAAAAACTGTGAAAATGTGCTAACTGAACTGGACGAAAGAAGATGTATGTTTAGTGGAAGAGACTGTGGCTATTTTTGGGTCCTCGTGGTGTGTTGCAAGCCAGAATAAAGTCAGTAAACTGAAGAAATTCAGTGGTTACATGATGTGGTAGAGCCACGGGGGTAGGTCGCCATCTTGGACAAGCCAGCGAAGGTCGTGCATTAAGGCAGCCATTGTTAGCCAGCAAGTTTCCCCCTCTCCCACTGCGCTAACAAAACTGAGTCACCCCGCATGGCAGATGCGCAACAGAAAAACGCACGGACGAAAAACGGACTATCTCCGCGATGCTACCGCAGCAGAACATGCGAATCGTGTGTCTTAGCCCGAGAAATGGATTTACTGGGCAAGGATGTATAGTGGCACATAATTTGCTCGTGTAGTCACTAGGAACACAGCGAGAAATCAGGGACTAATTTTTTGCTGGAATAGAATATTCCTGAAGCGAACGTAAACTGGTGCGATTCACTGCAATGTGACGGTAAAGGACACACAAATCGCCACAGATGCTGTGCAAAAGCCACAGAACTAGTGACATTCGGCGAGGGCGTGTTTACATGCCAAGCATGTGCAACACCACGCACCCCCAGGACAGTGCTGTCAGAACAAAAACCAAGGGCAGAAGTGTCGACAGAAGCGGTGAGCGACAAAATATGAAGTGAAATACATGCATCACCTCCGACGTCGTTCCGAGGAGGCGGGGGGCGAGAAAACTGGGGACTGGAAAAGATTGGTTAGAGGATGACGAAGTGTGCGGGGCAGTAGAACGGGTCAGCTGTGTCGGGCCACAGACGATCACCCTACCCGAGTACACGGGACTGTACATGGAAGATGTGGTCCACTTCATCACAGTTTGTGCCGAGCAGCTAGAGCATTACGGGCACCACGTGACGAGTGGACAGAGAGAGTGGGAGCCCGATTGCGTGGAGCAGCATGGCAGTGGTGGGAATTGTGGCAGAGGGCGGACGTATCGTGGACGGTGTTTGCGACGGGATTGATGGAACGGTTCCCACCCGCCGAGGCCCGAGTAAAGTGCATCGCGTAATTCTA
Source organism: Medauroidea extradentata (assembly GCA_003012365.1). Classification (NCBI taxonomy): domain Eukaryota; kingdom Metazoa; phylum Arthropoda; class Insecta; order Phasmatodea; family Phasmatidae; genus Medauroidea; species Medauroidea extradentata. The sequence continues at coordinate 6,882 of PNEQ01048684.1, read as the reverse complement.
CTGGGAGATGCATAAGGACAGTGAAGCCATAGAAAAGTTCGTGGTCCACAAATTACAGCTGTTCTAACGAATTGAGCCCGGAACCCCGCTGCTTGACGCCCTGCCCGAAGTGACACGATGCCTGCATGAAGAAATTCAGCCGTTTGTGCAAGGATACCAAGAAGGAAGCCTGGAAGAATACGTAAGGAGAGCAGTCACAGCAGAGAACAGAATCACCAACTGGTTTCGTGGCCGATGGGATACGGAAGACCATCCACCGATGGCAGGATCCGACCGTCGCACACTGGAGTATGAAGCAAGGAGGGACGACGGAGCAGATTGTAACCCAGAACAGAAGGGCGAACCTGCAGCTGACAGCCCCAACCGACAGCGAGATACTACTCAGCCACCGCAGTGCCACGCTTGCCCAGTGCCGACGTTCCATTGGCACAGGCACTGCCCTCAGAGAAACGAGCAGCCGGAAAACTACTAGCCTAGGGTGACCGGCCTGACCCTAGCCTCCCCTAGGTCGAAGCAACAACACACCAGGATGAAACCACCATCACACACCCCGTGCAAACCTGGTGACCAAGGGCGGACAACACCTGATGAGGATACCTGTAGAAGTCAACGGGCAACCAGCCTCCGTCCTGAAGGACACTGCGGCCAGCCACACCCTTGTGCAGCCCGCCTTCATCCCAGATGGCACCTGCGACAGGACCCCGTGACGCTGCAGCTGGCCACCATCGACGGCACCGGCAGAATGTGGGGGCCAGCCACCGTCGAGATTCACCTGCGCGACCAGCTCTCGCGGACCGAGGTGATCGTCGTCGATGGCCTGAGGGAGGCGGTTTCGCTGGGACAGCCGTGGTTGGCGGACCAGGAGGCTGTGATAGAGGTATCAACCCGGAGATTACACATCGGAACAGGTGAGCGAACGACAGTGTATGCTTTTAATAAATCAGTGTTTTTTCCCAACCGAGTTGTGACCCTGGACGACCTCGACCACAAGGTGCCCGACGAGTACCGCGACAGAGTAACACAATTACAGAATGAACACCAAGACATGTTCGCGTTCTCTGACCTGCTACATGCAACGTTCCGCAGCAAAACACTCGATCCCCACAGCGGACGAGGAGCCAGTGTACATAGGGCCGAGAGTGTATGGTTTTGAAGAACAAAGAGTGTTACGCGAACAAGTAGAGGAAATGTTGAGCGAGGGCGTAACTGAGCCGACGAACAGTCGCTACAACTCTCGCATAGTGCTCGTAGCAAAGAAAGACGGCTCCATGCATTTCTGTGCAGACTTCCGGCTGCTGAACGCGGTCACTGTTTCTGCCCCACCCCCTTAGCTGAGCATACATTAAGCACTGGAAAGCCTGCAAGACGCATATGTGTTCACCACGCTGGACCGTAAGTCCGGGTACTGGCAGGTACCCATCCGTCATCAAAATAGGGCTAAGAATGCTTTTACGACCCTTGACGAATGTAAGTTTCAGTTTCGGACAATGCCCTTTGGATTTAAATGTGCTCTGTCAACATTACAGTGCATGATGGTGTGGGTGTTAGAGGGTTTGATTGGTGAGTGTGTGACAGTCTACTTGGATGACATTATTGTTTGGTCGCGGAACTGGGACGTACACGTGAGACATTTGAGTATAGTACTAGAACATCTGGTCACACACCAACTGATTGTGTCACCAGCCAAATGCCACATCGGACAGACTCGGGTTGATATTTTAGCCATGTTGTGAGTTCCGCTGGTCACGAAACACACCCCAATCATCTATGCAAGATTGCAAACGCCAACCCCCCAAAAATGGCACGAAGTTACAACGGTTCCTCGGCCTTTCGTTTTGGCTGCGGAATTATATTCCCTACTTCGCCGAACTCGCGGCACCTCTGTCAGACCTCCTCTCGACAAAGGTCCGCTACAGCTTGACTGAACAAGAGCAAGATGATTTCGAGAATCTAAAAGCCAAATTTAGGGAGTGTCAAATACTGTCATGGGTTGACTCACAGCAACAGCTGTAGGTCCAGATGCACACGAGTCTAGTAGGCGTGGGGGCTGTGCTACACCAATTAGCCGAGGACGGAAGCCGGCGCATCATAAATTACGGCAGTGTGGAGTTTGGGGGAGACGAACAAAGATACCACAGCAATGAGAAAGAATGCTTGGCCATCGTGTGGTCCCTGCATAAGTACCGACCGTACGTGGAAGGCAGAAAATTCATTTTGTGCATCGACAATAAAGCATAGACGTGGCTAGGCAGACGGTATAAGCTGGTCGGCTGGGCACTGCTATTGCAATCTTTTGATTTTGATGTTCAACAAGTACCTGGAGAAGCAAACGAACTGCCAGATATGTTATCACGAGACCCTGGTGACGACGTAACGTTAAGGGATGTTGAGGAGTGCGATCTCCTGTTCCACCGCCGCGAAGCAGAGGCACCACTGTAAGCATACCCCGGGAGGAGGAGAACCCATCCGCCTGCGTAATGATAGCCGCACCACCCCCTATTCCAGGAGCGGTGACATGGCAGGAGGTGCATGACACGGTACAAGCTGCGCAGGCAACGTCACCTAGAGCACACATGGAGAAGTTACAGTGTGGCCAGCAGCTGATAGAAAACATGCGAGTGCTAGACGGAGTCCTACAAGCCCGGGCCCCGAACTCAACAACATGGAGAATATAAGTTCTAAGTGATGCCCGTGAGGCGGTATTCTGGTACACACACGACCACTCCTTGGCTGGACACTTGGGAGCGGAACACACGCAGTGGCAGGTAAGTGGACAGTTCCACTTGCCCGGAATTTTGAATGACATGAGGGAATACAGGATAGCGTGTCGAGAGTGCCAAGCAAAAAAGGCCAGGAAGGGAGATGGCGTGGAACAGCAGATTCCCCGAACACCCACTGCCCCGTTTGAGGACTTGGCCATAGACATGATGGGACTGTACCCCCGCACGTCTAGGGGAAAGAGATTCTTAATAATGGTGAACAACATGTTTAGCAGATGGGTTGAGGCATATGCCGTCAGCAACTCGCGCACGACCACCATATGTGCGGCCCTTGAAAAGGAATTTTTCCTATGCTGGGGTTACCAGAAATTTATCCTGTCTGAATACGGTAGCCAATCCACAGGGAGGAAGTGGAATCACTGGTCCGAGTGATTCTCCATCCAGCGTCGAACAACATCCGTGTATCACCCAAGGGCAAATCCGACAGAACGGGGAAACCAGGACATAAAAGGGCAGCTGAGACTACGCCTGGTAGAGGACCACGCTCAGTGGGACACACACATTGCAGACGCATTGTTTTGTTTTCAAAATCAGGTGAATGCGGCCACGGGTAGAACGCCTGCAGCCCTGGCCCAGGGTAGGGAACTGCCGAGACCCAGCGAGCCACATGACATGGACTCGAGAACAGTTGACCCAACCGAACGGCAATGCTGCAGGGAAGAGGAAATGGTAACAGCGTGTAGGCGGCAACGGGAGTACGCAGTCAAGGCCACGCCCGGCACTCAACGACCGCCCACCCGACGCAGATGGGAAAGCAAAGTATACACGAGAAATCATCCCCTCTCTCTCGGAGCAAAGAATGTTTGCGCGGGACTGGCACCGTAGTGGCTAGGCCCTTCCACAGTGGAACGAGCACTGGGGACAACAAAGTATGTGGTACGAACGACGGGCAGAAAGCGGGTTATAGTACATCGGGGGACTTGCAGGTCACAATACGTCTGGTGGAGGAAGAAGATGAAACTCCGGACGCCGAGATGCTGGCCCCCGATGCCGAGACACCGCCCCCCGAGACCACGACGCCACCCCCGAGTTCGAGACGCCGCCCCACCACATACCGGCACCGCCTACTCACGACCGAATACCAACCCCTGCCCATTCACAGACCGGCAGGAGACCAACATTGGAGACTGACAGATTGTATGACTGGCTGTTTTCCCCAACGCAGAGCATACCGATGCCGAATGACCCTCTGGTAGAAGAGCCAGATGAGGAGACTCCGTCAGAGACGCCGACACTACGGGGCAGTTGGGGAGCCGAGGTAACATTGGAAGATGCTACGTTAAAAATAACAGTTGAGGAACCCCCCAAAGATGAGGAGGCACCGCAACGCTGGGGACGCCGGCGGTGGCCAACGACATTTAAATGTATCGACGCAGACCCCATTAATCTCATTGCACTGGAGGCAGAGACACCGAGGAGGTCAAGACGCATGAGACGCGCGCCACGACGCTTCTTGCCAGGGGATGCGCCGCCCACCCCCCAGGCGCAAGGAGTACTACGCGCAGCTCGGCTTGAGACATCAAGGTGATCGTGCTACGGCGACAGCCACGCCCACGCCGAAGGAGTTGTTGTCCAGACTCCCCCCTCCGCTTCCACGCAAGTGAGGCACCGGAGGGGTACTGCAGCTGACCGGGCGAGCGAGGGGAAGGAATGTGAAGCAGAGGATCTAGGGCTGTGTGCGGCATGGCCGGCCCAGGCAGATCCACCAACCTGGCAGAGCCAGCGAGGATCCAGGGACTAGCGCGCGTCAGGGCGGTCACCCGCAAGCACACTATTACTACAGGACGAGGCCGGAGGGCGAGCCCGGGTGAGGACAGTCAACGAGCAGCGAGATCGCGGCGAACGTGGCCTTTGTGTGGTATTTGCCAATGAGGGGGGGAGGCGAATGTCGTCGTACCTCCTCTACAATTTTAAACCCACATCCTGTTGCCATGTCCGTGCGGCAGACAGCACCGCGACCAACCCCCACAGCTGTGTGTCAACTAGGTGTAGAGCTTAACCCTGTTCTGCTATGGCCTTTCTTTTTTTATATAAAAGTGTACCTGTAATAGAGTGTTTTGCTACGAGACAAATAGGAATAGCCTGTGAAACGGACTATGGGGGCGTTAGCAGGTGTTCCACTCGCTGAACTTGCGAACACCATTTGAACAGCTAGCAGGCTGTTCTTGGAGAGCCACGTGTCCTCCTAGCAATTTTTCTGGCCACTCTATGTAAGGTAATTTCTTTCATATATATTATTCGTCCTTTTGTAATTATTTTTGAATGACAAAGGGTGTTTTTTTTTACAGGCTACAGCGAGTGTTAAAAATTTGTAAAATATGCTTTAGGTATTTATGATAGTCCAAGTACAACCCCCACATTACACCCAGGCAGTAATTATTTTTTTACAACTATTAAAAGTTTATATGAAACCTCTACTATGTTAGTTTTAGTTGTGTTTTTAAAGTGTTGTTTGTTTTAAAAGGGTGTCTTTTTAGTTTCTTAGAGTGCTTGTGTTTACTCCAGGCTTCCGGTCCTTGCCGTATGGCTCAGCCGTTTTCCGGCGCACGTGATAATGATTAGTCGAACCTGTCTCCGCTCGAGGTAGAACAGATTGTAAATATCGCGGTGTGGAAGTTATCTGTATGTTCTACAAGTAAGTTTGTCACGTCACCACGAGGTGCATTCTCTGTTTCAAGTGTTCGGACATTGGGCTGCTTTGCGGGCTGTCCAGGCTCTCATGTGTACGCTCCGAGTCCTCCCTTGCGGTCCACTTAACAGTGACCGCGCAATGTAGCTTTCTTCTTGTGGTTGCAAGCTCTCTCCTCAGTTTTATGGGCAGGCCACAGAGGCCCATACCAGGAAGAATAGCCATAGCACTCAGTGTGTCGTGTGTTGTGTTACTGCTCCCTAGTGAAATTGTTTAAATAAAACATGCTAATTTTGAATCCTGTGTGCTATATCCACCGCGGGTTGTCCATCGGCCCGAATACCGCCGGGGGTAGTGCCTCGCCAAACAACCATCCACCCTGAGTCTCACCAGAGTGTCAGACGCTCTCCTGTTCCCAGCTGGGTATGCTAGGATGGCGCCCAATAACGACAATAACCCATGAACAAAAATCTACCACCCCCCGAACGGCGGCAAACTTAAACATGAAACATCGAGAACATCCGCAGTAAATTTTTCTGTAAAGTTAATGTAAAGGCAATGTAAGGAGGTCCATGTTAACTTCAGTATGAATACTTTATGGCAGGAAATTAATTGTAACCATTTCATACACATAATTACATTGGCGACATAATTATACATGGTAAGTATGTGTCACCATAAATTGTGTCGTATGAAAACCCAACTTTCATTTCGATACACATGTTTGCTATGTACATGTTTGCATCATATACCGACCTTAAGTGGCGACTGGAAGTACATCCTGTCGACGTCCGGCATTTCCCTCTAATACCTTATTGACCTTATCTTCTAAAATTTTGTGCCGCCCGATACATCTCATAGCCTTCCCGACATCTTCTGTAGCCATGCACACAAATGCTGAGGCCACAGGAGCCATCCAGGACATGCATAAATAGTTTGTGTGATTAAATCAGTGTGCACATATTATTGTGTACAATTTGTAAAAAGTGAATTTCATTTAATATTTAATCTTACAGTGCATTCTTTATTTTACATGTCCAGTTTGTGATTGCATGTACAACTTCTGTTCTTTACTACAGTTCAGTGCAACTAACATGAGGTGCAAAGAACGACACTCTCATATATTCATCTATGGCAAATACTGACAAACAAAGATAAAAAAGGTTTGTTTTTCTTGACCTCGCTACTCTTCGTGCTCTTGCATCTCCCGGGGCGCTCCTAGGCGCATGGAGGTCTCGGAGGTCTCATCGTTGTGTCGCTTGTCAACTTAGCTATTTTATATTCTTGTTATTTCTTTTATTTTCTGTTTGTTCATTGTTTTTATCTGACCAGATTCCAGTTTTGGAATTTCTTGTTGTGTATGTATCCTGATGACTAAAGCATACTCTGCTTTTTTATGTTTTCTTGTATTATTTTTAGTTTTCCTTTTAACAGTCATTTATTTCGCAATGGAGTATGTCCAAGTAAATAAAT
>PNEQ01048682.1:10233-30002 GCA_003012365.1 Medauroidea extradentata | reverse complement strand
AATAGTTACAACACCATTCATCATTGTTTGCTTCAGTAACAGCTACTCGCGTCATATCCATGTCACTGAGGACGAACGGTTACAACACCATTCATCATTGTTTGATTCAGTAACAGCTGCTCGCGTCAAATCCACTTCGCTGGTGACGAATAGTTACAACACTGTTCAACATTAATTGCTTCGATAACAGCTGCTCGCGTCATATTCACTTCGCTGGGGACGAATAGTTACAACACTGTTCAACATTAATTGCTTCAATAACAGCTGCTCGCGTCATGTTCACTTCGCTGGGGACGAATAGTTACAACACTGTTCAACATTAATTGCTTCAATAACAGCTGCTCGCGTCATATTCACTTCGCTGGGGACGAATAGTTACAACACCATTCATCATGGTTTGCTTCAATAACAGCTGCTCGCGTCATATTCACTTCGCTGGGGACGAATAGTTACAACACTGTTCAACATTAATTGCTTCGATAACAGCTGCTCGCGTCATATCCACTTCGCTGGGGTCGAATAGTTACAACACCATTCATCATGGTTTGCTTCAATATCAGCTGCTCGCGTCATATTCACTTCGCTGGGGACGAATAGTTACAACACTGTTCAACATTAATTGCTTCGATAACAGCTGCTCGCGGCATATCCACTTCGCTGGGGACGAATAGTTACAACACCATTCATCATGGTTTGCTTCAATATCAGCTGCTCGCGTCATATTCACTTCGCTGGGGACGAATAGTTACAACACTGTTCGACATTAATTGCATCGATAACAGCTGCTCGCGGCATATCCACTTCGCTGGGGACGAATAGTTACAACACTGTTCAACATTAATTGCTTCGATAACAGCTGCTCGCGTCATATTCACTTCGCTGGGGACGAATAGTTACAACACCATTCATCATTGTTTGCTTCAATAACAGCTGCTCGTGTCATATTCACTTCGCTGGGGACGAATAGTTACAACACCATTCATCATTGTTTGCTTCAATAACAGCTGCTCGCGTCATATTCACTTCGCTGGGGACGAATAGTTACAACACTGTTCAACATTAATTGCTTCGATAACAGCTGCTCGCGTCATATTCACTTCGCTGGGGACGAATAGTTACAACACCATTCATCATTGTTTGCTTCAATAACAGCTGCTCGTTACCTTCGTTTACAACGAATACGCGGTGCTGTGTCTAGAACACTCGCCTCCTACCAAAACAATCGCGTGTTAGATTCTCTGTGGGTTCGGTCCCCGGATTTTCGCATGTGGAGTCCGTGCCGGAAGATGCGGTTGGTCGGTGGGTTCTCTCGGGGATCTCCCGTTTACCCCGTTCTTTCATTCCGGCGCTGCACATACCCATAACATGTCACCCATTACCTGCGCTAAATACCTAGACGTATATTGCTGACCAAAATCTATTCACACTCTCAAAATTAATAAGTTATGAGAATTTTGATACCATCTTGTTATGGGTGCTGTCACCCCATTTTCAACATCTTTTATTATTTTTATAACTGTACCAGATATTTTTTCTTGTTTTAGACATAAATTGTGACTAAATCTTCCTCTTTGAAAATTTTTGTATCTCTTATAGTTTTTGCATAATGAGTCGTAAATTTCTAAATCTGCACTGTACGGTTTTATGCATGCCACTAAAACCAACTGACATAAAAAAAATTCACAGTGTATAACAATGTTGTAGGCTGTAATTTGACATACATAAAAAAAATAGTTTTGTATTTAAAAAAATGATTGAATTTTCAAATTTTCATTTCAAAATTCAGCATTTTTATTTAATAAACAAAATAGCTTATTGTTTAGTTTTATATATGTCAAGTCATAACCTACAACATTGCTATACACTGTAATTTTTTCCGTTTGGAATTTCAGTTGGTTTAAGTGGCATTCATAAAACTTTTTCATTACGCAGAAACTAAAAGAAATGCAATAATCTCCTAAGAGGAAGACTTAATCACAATTTATGTCTAAAATACGAAAAAAAATCTGGTACAAATATAAAAGTAAAAAAAGACGTTGAAAACTAAGTTAATAAATAAGCAGGAATAAGCTTTGCACGTACAAAATGTTGTGTGACTTCTTACAACCGGGTCCTGTGGCAATCTGTCCCATTTCCGGTGTGTACTATTGTAAGACTTGTTGCGTGAGAAGTGACGTTGTTGCGCATGAGTGTCACGTGATATGTGTCGCTTCCACAACATATGAGACCTGCGCCGAGCATGGTTCGTGTTTTATCCCTGTCGTCAGAACGACGCGTCAGTGGGAAGACGTTTCGTCAAAAAAGCTAGCATGGTTCTGTTTGTCGCCCGTCAAAGTGTTTCAGATGAGCGACGTGACCGTCAATACACTGACGTGGTATTTGAGTGTGTCAAGAGGCCGACAACGTGCGTATTTAAAATAAATATCGATAGAAACAATGCCATATTTACAGTTTCAAGTGACAAGAGATATTTTTAACTAGTACAAAGCCTTCACATAGTATAAACAATACGTGCAAAGATTATCTTAAAGCTCAATTACTGTACACGTGCCATAACCTATATCTTGACCATACAGACATAACTTACATCTTGCCTATGCTGATAGCTTATTCCTAAACAGTTTGTATTCAATGTTTTTGAATACAAAAACTAAATGTTTTAACTGATACACTTTTAAGTAAATATTGGCACTGTATTAGTGTACGCATGTGTTTTGTCTGTAATTTTAACGTGCTAGTATAACCAAAACGAATGAAAGTGATGTGCGGTAGAAACAAATTCCGGTATTTTAATATTCATGGCTTGAATCTGCAGTACAAAATGCACAAGACAAAATCATTCTCTGCTGAAAATATCCTAAGAAACCAGTGTTTATATGCAACATAGTTAACGTTTAAAAACATTGCTGCCGTTTGTATTGGCAAATAACCTACAACTGTTGTACCCTACAGATATCGATGAAGGCTATTAAAATTCTTGTATTTTTTAGCAGTACATTTTTTATATTCATACGTTGTCTTTGTTCTTAGACAGGGAAACTAATTTTAATGTATTATTTTGTATAGGGTAAAGGAGACCATAAAACATATATTTTCTTCAAATCTAAAGTATTTTTTTATTGACTGGAGAATAGTAATTATCGTATTCTATTATTTATTATAAATTCTCTAACAGAAAATAATTTTATCGTAGTAAATCATACGTAGACATTAAAATCATAAGATACATACTGAAATGTTAAAAAATTATGTTAAGCTTTATTTACCGTGTTTTATTTTATATTGCTCATATAAACAGTCAAATGAAGATATAAAAAAACGATGGGCAAGTGCTGATATTTCTATTTCGGCAGCAACACCATTACTATGGTGACGTATACACTGACTCATGAAATTAATATTAACAGCAAACCCCACACCAACTGCCTCAGAATATCGGCACTTGACCACAGTTTCTTCAAGTTCTGTTGACACTTTTAATAAATTAATGTGTCACTTGTGAATTAAAATTCTAGTTAAGTGTGTCACATGTAAATAAAAATACAGTTTAAGTGCAAATAACGTCAATTTCGTTACAGCTGTTCAACATATTTTTTTTTTCACAGAGGTTTTCTATTGGCTGAAATTTTAAAGAAGATTCTCCAACACACAAAAATAATACGTCACTACTGCAAATTTCGTACCAACCTCCGCATATATTCCTCTTCGACGCAATAGTTCTGACAGAAGCGTTATGCTCACATTTTCGCGCAGCCGTCATGACACTAGCGTCGTTCTAGCGACACGTCGGGAGTTACAGCGATTTGGAATACATGAACCATGCTCGACCTACAGATCCACCTACTACGTCAGCCCCACAGCCAGTCTGACATCACAACTGACATCGCGGAGTAAACATACACATACATAGTGTTACAAGTTTAAGACAAAAACTTTATATGTGGGCAATTCCCATGAGTTCTTTTGGGATAGAGGTCTATAATTAGAAATAAAAGAGGTAAATTAAGTACTGGATTTAATAGCTCACAAAGCTACGAAATACACAAAACAGTAATCAACTATAACTCTCACAACACAATTAGTTATGCACACAATTACCACTGTGTCACAGACACGTTAATTAACTTTCACAATTAAAGCACAAAAAATGTCTACCATCAATTAATTAAACAGTACAAATCACAATAAAATTCAGTCATATATACAATCAACATCTTTCAAGTAGTGACAGTGTACAACCTTAATAGTCCGCCGTAGTGGTGAATCGTCGTGTGCTGCGCAGCACCCCGAGTGCACCGCTGTCTTCACTCTTGAGGTCTTCAGTTCGACTCCCGTCGCGTACCTCCTTCTTCGCCCGTCAACCCGCCGCAGCAGTCCTCTTGGTTCGTCTAACACTGCTCCGAAGGTAGCCGCCTGCCGCCTCACAGTATACTCTGACGTCACCAAGATGTCTTCACCAGTCTATCTCCACAACCATAGCACCTTCCTCTAGCACGACCAATAGCGAACTCTCCCCCAATGTGCCAATTCTGCGGTTTTATACTCCTCAAAACAGTCGCATTACAGGGGTCTAAATTTAGATATTTCATCATGTTTCGGACGAGATTCGAGTCACGTAGGCCGCTTCGCAGGGCAAAACGCAGTTAGGACAGGTATCTTTGACGTAGTTTCGGCGGGATTCCCACTATGAGACATTCGGGCTTTGAGTCATGGGCCAGCCCTCAAGGTGTTTCGACACAGGCCCATCCAGCCAGCCCTCAGAAACACAGCATGCAACAATAGGTTTCACGCTCCGTCATTTATGTTCCGCCAGTTTCATCTGAAGTTTTAAGCATTTACAAAATATTCAGTAATTGTGCTATTTATACATGAAATTGAAGTTAAATAAGTGATTCAAATACAGCTAAGTTTTGTTGTAATATGTTTTACTTACTGTATTTATGAATTTATAAATAAATATACAAGGAAAAATAGTTTTTTGGGAAGCTACAATATCTGCAAAACTTATTTTACGGTCACCACAAAATTATTTTGTAGTCACTACTAAAATAGTATAATAACCATAAAAGTTTTATGTTAACTACGAAATAATTTTGCAGGGAAGACTTCCTTCAACTTTTTTCCAGTGTTTGAAAGCGTAAAAAATAAGCCACTGTATTACTGTCCAGAACAAAAATTCTCCTCGGAAATTGTAGGAAAATATACGAAAGAAAATAGACACTGTCCACGGGAGAGATTTTTAGTATCTTATTTGATACAGAAAAGTGTGATCTTGTGATAGGTTTCAACACTAGCGAAGATAGCCCCAGGTGAATCTCAAGATGTTCCATTTAGATCAGATGACGGATAGTAAAACAGCTAACATTAGTGTTCCAGGAGCTAACCACACGACGAAGGTTGCCTGGAACTCACTGGTTGTGTAATGATAACCTTGTTGCTACACGCACAGGATAAATACCGAGCCTTTTCTCCGAAACAAGAGTTGAAGACGTGATTGCTATTGGAGAGCAAGGCAGTGGTAAATCGCATAGCCGTTCAGAGAACACCTTTTTCTGAACCAACTTGACCTAAAGTGTTAAACTAAATTACTGAGTAATTGACAATGTTTAGAGACACATCTTACTGCAAAAAGTTGTTAGCAAATGTGTAGTTATTTCACCACAGCTGTTAAAATTGCAGCTTATGAAAATCCAGAGCATAATAATAAAAGGGGTATCATTTTACATTATAACTCTTCCCGCTATTGTCTACGTCCGAAAAACGTAAAACGTTCTGCACGTGAACATAACTCCGTCGATGACTGTAACTGCAATAAAATACATTGGTAATTTTTATATGTAAAATGAAATGTCCCACTTGCCCACAAACTCACTCACTCAACGCACAGCCCAAACCGCTAGACCTAGAGACATGAAACTTTGACAATGGATTCCATTAACACCATACTCAACTAATAAAGAATTTTTCGAAATTGGAAAATTATGGGCATGAAAAAGAGGTGAAAAGGTATTTTCTATGAAACCTTTAGTTTATGAAAATTTTATGTATCGTAGTTCTCCAGTTACGTGTACATGATGCTACATAGTTTTATAAGTCGATTGTTAAATGTTCTTTCTAATCATTGACTGACGTAGCAGTCAAAATGTTATATTTAATCAAACATGACGTAAGAGAGCTACCAAATGGCATAAAAATGTGTAGGCATATATTGAGGGGTTATAATGACGGAACAAATTACGCTTAAGGTCGTTACTTTATGTACGAAAATGAGCACATATTTGTACATTTGTAGGTAAATTTGTTTTGCAGGAATCGAACAATTTTTTAAATTCAAATTGCCGTATCAATTCAAAGGAAATAAAATTAAACAGAGATACATTAGAGTACTGTCAAATACGAAGTGCGTCCGGTGAGATTATAGTAATAAACCAATGTGTTTGTGACAAGATAGCGTGAACATAGTAGCAGTGTTAGTACTGTACCAATGTGGTTATGACAAGACAGCTTGAACATAGTAGCAGTGATAGTAATGTACCAATGTGTTAGTTACAAGATGAAGAGAACATGGTAGCAGTGGTAGTAATGTACTAATGTGTTAGTGACGAGATGAAGTGAACATAGAAGCAGTGCAAGTATTGGTTGTTAGGATAAAGTGAACACTAAATACTTAAGCTCTGAAAAAAAATCACTACACGTTACTGCTTATAATTTTACATTTACAACAGTTACCTTACTGCTTGTATGGTTGGCAGCGATTTGCCGTATGTAGTTCCGTATATTTTCATATTTAAATGCAACGATACTGAACTAAAATCAACTGAATTCAATGTATTTGTTTTTATAGAATATTTTTATCAGGTCCTACCGAATGCATAATTTATCTCACACGCGCAAAAATCAAGTGACGTGTCCAGAGTGGTTAGATATTTCCCTTTGTTAGCCGTTACGCGCGGAAAGATACGAATTATTTTTAAATATAAAATTAGCAGGGATTTTTTTATTGCTCAGTTTAACATGAACAATCTATAATGAACAATGGTGTTTGTGACAAGATGAAGGGGACGTGGCAGCAACACATAGTAAGGTGGTAGTAGTAATAGTAGTGGTGAGATACGTACCTGAACCTCCAGAAGAGAGGGTCGCTGACAGACAAGTTGACGTGGCTCCTGGAGTAAGTGTTTCCTCGAGCATTGCCCATCCACACATCGTAGCCATCGTCCGCCAGGATGTAGGCTGCACATAAAACACTCTCTCAATACTCGCGACACCAGGTTTACGTTCATCTGCTGTTATCACGCCAACTGTTGATATACACTACCGTAGCCTACATTCTGAGTAGACATAAAAGAGGGCTACTGGTGCAGGGGTGTGGGGTGGGGGACTGGTGGACTATACTCTATCCATTCCAAGATTGCAGCTTGTGTCACTCCGCCTGTTCCCGCGCTTGAACGACATTGGCTGTGCAACAAACCGTCGCACCACCTCCGCGTGTTTCGCAAGCTGTCGACTGGTGACGAGTGGAGAAACGGAATCGCGCCTCGCTGAGGAGAAAATGGAATCACGATAGACGTGGCGTCATCGCGTCAGTCGTAGTTAATCCATTCAATGCACATATAGTATTTCATGTGCACAGAGTGATATTATATTACAGAGGATTAAAAAACGTAACTAAACGATAAAATTACCTATCCCGAACTAAAACACAGAAATTTAGCATAGGAACTATTTACGTCGCAACGACGCTGTTAACTAACCAGCCAACAAATGATCGAGAACTCACCTGTGACAGTGTTTATTTCTGCTGCAACCTTAGAATGGATACAGTATAGCTATCGACCATCTTGGAGGACGTCATAGCGGCCATATTGGATGATGACCACCTTGACCTTTGATGACATCACTTATCTGCCATAATGTGTGACGTCATGCCGACTATCTTGATTTATGTCACTAAAATTTTTCCAAAATTTACAAAAATTCCAAAAATTATCTTGAGTGACAGCACCGGAACTTGGCTGACATCACCACGACCATTGATGACGTCACTCTTCCGCCATATTGTAGTCTAGAATTTTCTACTTATGCTCTGTCATTCCATCTTCTCAGGGTGTGGGATGGGGGAACTGGGGACTAGCTATTGGCCATCTTGGATGATGTCACCGCATCTTGGATGACGTCACCACAACCATTGATGATGTCACCATTCCACCATCTTGTATTCTTGAATTTACTACTCATGTTCTGTCATTCCATCTTCTCTGCTCTGTGTCACCCTTCCACCATCTTATACTCTATAATTTTCTACTCGTGCTCTTTCGTTCCATCTTCTCGGCTCAGCAGACCGATCCCCTCATGAAGAATCGCCCAAGAACTGTATATTTTTCATGCTCTGTCAGTCTGCCATCTTGTATTCTAGAATTTTCTACTCATGCTCTGTCATTTCATCTTCTCAGCTTTGCTGCCATTCCATCTGGTCCCCAGTTCGATACCACATGTGATTCTCATGCTCTTTCATTTCATTTGGTTCCCAGCCTAATCCCATCCATGTGATTCCCATGCTCTCTCAATTCATCGTGCCTTCAGTCCAATCCCCCTCCCAAGTGATACATATGCTCTGGTCACCTGGCCCAGATCTCTTTCCGTCTTTGCTGCTGCGGCCTCTATCTTGGAGGGAATCGACCATGGCATGATTATTATGCATACCATATCAAAAGTTCAGATTTTAAATTGCGACGAGGGTAAAGTTTATTTGCATGTAGCTTTGGTAATTAAATGCATTGTATATATGTTAATCAAAAGTGTTTTAGTCATCATTACTAAATATTACAAATCATTCTTCTCATATACCTGCTTCCTGTGGAATAAGACAAACACACGAGATACGAAACACGAACAATATATTATCAAATGATTTGTAGTACCAATGAAAAAGTGTGTAGTCATCATTACTAAATCATTCGACATATGTTTTACATGTGCCTACTTCCTGGGGAGTAAGCGACACGAGATAAGGAAGAACATTGTAAGAAATGTTCTCACTGTTTGCACATGGCGATGAAGTTGATTGAATGTCTCACATACACACGAGATCAATTTAAACTAAATTATTAAAAAAATAAATACATACACAAATAATATTATTCCTCTTGTATAAAGTCTCCTACTTCATTCGGCATGATACGGATCTCCTCCAAAAGGACATGAAAGTCCACGAGTCTACGAGACATGTGGGACGCAGCTGCTGCTTCCTCGCAGTGAAGGCGAACTTCGCTGTGGACGTCCCTCAGTGTTATCTCCTCCTCATCCAGTCGTTCGTTCGACGATGTGGGTGACATTAGCGAGTACTCGCTCCAAGTTACTAGACGTCATCTAAGATGCTGCCAGCTAGTCCACCACCCTCCCGCACCACACCCCCACGCCTGTAGCCCTCATTTATACCTACTATTCTGCGCTACAGCTCTATATATGTGCGTCTTAACCTGTCCTTTAATCATGCAGTTACTTAAGCCGGTTCTTGGATTACTATGCTTTGGAAGTTATTCTGGCACAAGTATTGCCTGCACATTTACTTGATTATACACTTAATAATAACAAAGTTAATACTATTCACCTCACTTTTGATGACAGAAGCCTCCAGCTGCATTGGCAGGCGGGCGACTTCGGTAATTCTAATATATGCGGCAGGTCTGACATCAACATGCAAGTAGGTTCAATAACATATTCATACTACCTCCTTAAATTATATAATCACCATTACATTACCAGATTACATTGCCACAAATTTAAAACATATGATTTTTCCCTTTTCATGATTTGTCATGAACTTTCGAATTCATGGACTTTCGGAACGATCTACTCGATCTCTCAGTGAAACCTTAATCGTTTATATGTTCACATCAACACATATACAGGATGTTTTTAACGTAAATAATTAATAATCCCGTCTAAATGATTAAAATATTTTATGAACTGCGACGTACAAATTATTAATAATTTTAGTGTTAGTGCAAGGAGAAATAACAAGCCGTTACCAGCATAATTGATCAGCCTACTTTCCTCAAAAAGGGTGCAAAATAACACTGAAAATTAAAATCGTTATGTAATCTAAGAATTTCAAATAATAATATCGATAAGACGTACGATAGACGAAATAAACTGAAGATAAGTCAGCTTGGTAAGTAATATGGAAGCACCCAGTTTAATAAAATAGTCGCAGTTTTCAAAATATTAAAAAGGTTGAATGAGATAGGCAAAAGTCAAGTCAGTTTTGTATGTAGTATTTGTACTACGTTTGATGAAATTTCTGAAACTATTATATTAGATACTTTATATAATGCAAAAACAATTTAAACGGCGTATATGTGTACAAAGTTAGATAAAATTCAGGAAAAATACAGTTCTTAAAATATGTATTATTGTACAAAAATATGAAAATGGGCACCATTTTGAAAATATGAACAAGGGATGAGCTAAATGCACAAAAGTCAAGTCAGCTTCGTATATAGTGTATGTGTACCAAGTTTCATTAAATTCTGAAGAACGGTTCCTTAGATATCCAGTTTGAGCGAAAAATGTTAAAATGGCAGCCATTTTTAAAATATGAACAGGGTATAAACGAAATTTATAAAAGTCAAGTCAGATTAAGTACTACACGTATACAATGTTTTATGAAATTCGGTCCACTAGTTCAAAAGTTTTTAGGGACATACGCACATGGACTCCCACCCGGAAAGGTGATCTCATACGCTTATTTTTTCCTTCGGAATGTAAACTAGTTACATGTCGGTAAGTTCCGTTGCTACACGGGTGGCGTGTTGGTACTGCCCTCTTCTGACTCGACCTTTACTACAGAGTAGGTGTCTCGACGCTGTCTTCTGCGGCTCGGAAACCTATGTCTCGCCGAACCTATCCTAGTTATTGTTTGGCGCCAACCTCCCCGCCATCTTAGTCGTCTGTGTTCCCGCCATTTGCTCGCCCTGCAGGCTTTGGTTCAGTTGGGCCAATCAGGAGCGAGCTTCCGAAAGATGGCCTCGCCCCTTGACTACAGTTACTACCGACCACAGCCATTCTTATTAGAATAATTATTAAATTTTATTGCGCTACACTTTTACAACTACCCTGCATGTTCTTCTTAATGCCTAGTATTCCTTATATTCTAATCATTACAATTATTTAAAATTTGCATCTTAAACACTATAAGCTGACTTCCCCCCCCTCTCTCTTACGGCAACTAAGGGTTTTACATGAGTGGGATTTGGGGGGTGGGGGGAGAATTCCCTAACGTTTGCCATGCACCTGCTAGTTTCCACAAAGACGAAATATAATATAAATTTCTGTTTTATCCTAAATAATATTCTGTACAAAAATAAATGCTAAATTAAAAGTTGTTTCATCGTTATTTTGACATGATGCCGAGAAGAATGAATAGTCGCAATAATTGCATATGTAATTCATGGCAACTGACTACACTTGATGTCTATTGCCCTTATTTATTGGGGTGGCAACCATATGGCACGTTACAGAACGTTATGAACACGTATTCCATAACGAGTTCGGCAAATTACATGAGAGAGAGTGCATACCGAGCTGACTGGATGACAGTGTGGAATAACTGTGCAGCAGTCCTTTACAAGGTAGTGAAACTAGAAAAAAATGTGACCGTTTTACCTAACATAATTATATAAAGTAATTTAGAAAAATATATTAAACATTAAAATAAATATTACAATTTTGAGCAATTAAATTTAAGTAAATATACCAAAATCCATATATATTTGTTGTACCGATTTAACAAATTACTTAAATTAAATTTAAAGTTAACTTGAAAGAACATAAATAAATAAAGTTT
Source organism: Medauroidea extradentata (assembly GCA_003012365.1). Lineage (NCBI taxonomy): Eukaryota > Metazoa > Arthropoda > Insecta > Phasmatodea > Phasmatidae > Medauroidea > Medauroidea extradentata. Next base: position 18,154 of record PNEQ01048682.1, on the reverse strand, counting down.
ACCAATACAGCAAATTAATTATTGAAATGTAAATAATCAATTACTGTAATTGTAAATTAATAAATTTAAAAATCAAATAAAACATTTAAAAAAAGGTGAAACTAGGAACAAATTCTAAATTAAAATAATAAATTGTAAGAACAATAAACAACTTTTTTCCTCTCAAATTAAAATCGCAAAAACTTCAAAATGAGCGTTTAGAAATTAAAATGACAATCTAAGTGCGCTTGTAATATGTCACAGTGTGCTCGTAAATACGTTTATTATGAAACTGTTCCACATGGGCAAATTGTACCACTGTACGAAAGGAAAACACATATCCGACAAGGAATAAATTCCATTAACACACTGTTTATTAGCCCTTCTACATAGCTGACAAACTGTCTATTCAGACTGTCTTGCTTCAAAATGAACCAACCGGATGTATGTAAACGAGCACAACTTTGATACAGACCTTCCACCGATACAAGTTAAGACATAAGTTAAACATTTGTAAAACTCCCGACTTACAAGATACTACATTTCAAATCGATCACACCAGTAGAATTGCTCACATTCACTAAGAAAACCATAAAAGAGCTGACGATATTTAAACGGCTGAACAGATTTTCTGCAATCATAGCTAAGAATACTCTCGATCAAGTCACCTTTCAAACAAACAAAAAAAAAAAAAACTAAATCAAAACCGGTCCATTCGTTCAGGAGCTACGATGCCACACACAGAGACACAGATACTCAAATACACAGACAGACACGTCAAACTTATAACACCCCTCCTTTTTGCGTCGGGGATTAAACATGATATGGTCACCGGCACCGCCTGAAGTCCTATAGTAAAAATTATATCGGCAGTAATGTTGCACGCTAGTCAGAGTTTGGCTCGTTGTGTCGATGTGTTGTTTGATGTGCGCTTTAAGGTCGCCACTTCTGAGTCTCTAGTGCGCAGTTAGGTGGCGCTCTTAAGAAACGTAACAAATAAAGCTAAACTACTGAGAAATTAACAACAAATAATAAAAAACTAATTAAGGGAGAACGTGTTACTTTTAACAAAAAAAATTATCGTGTGTAAAAATATATAATAATTCTCTTTTTCACTATAAATAGCAACAGTTTCAAAATCATAACTTTTTTTTATTGAAATATCGAAGTCTCATTTTTAAATTTTGTTTGCAATATATAATGTACCAAAAATATTTTAGTCAAAATTTATTTTTATTTATATTATACATTTTAACCTTTAGCTTTGTGTATTACCATTACTATTCCAAAAAGATTTTAAGAAACGAAAGTACGTTCTAAATGGATAAAATGTTCTTTACTTTACATCCTGTTGGAATACTTGATTGATTCTGAACTATGTCACAACAGATTATCTCCTCTGAACTCGTTCATTGTAATTTGGTCCTCAACACCAATTCTACAATAGTTAAAATATTAAAAATAAAATGTATATATTTTCTCTGTAACGCAATCCCTCATACATAACAATTTATATTAATGCCTCTTTATTTGGTAATGTGAGATTCAGTGTAACGTAATTTAGATATCCGGCTACAGGGATCTGGCCTTTACTTTTTTGTGCTGAGATACAACAAAACTAAAGAAAATATATGAAACCTTATTTTTTAAAATCTATAGTCTTGATACGTCTCTGTAAGCAAAGATTTTAATCCTATTGCAGGGTATTTAAATTATTAGACTTTTAATATGAAATCTCTTTATACACAAAGCGACATTAATATCATCTTGATGATATAGGAAGGATATTGGTACAAATCTCAACATTTTAAATGGTACCTACAATTCAGAAACGCTCAGGGGAAGATCTATTCAATGAAGAAAATGATATGATGTGCTCAGCTACCGAGACCTCCAAATATTGACGAAAAATATGAAACATAAAAATTTTTTCATTCTTTTAAAAAATTAGGTCCATTTTTTTTTAGACGAGACCTTAAAAACATAATTTAAAAGAAAATACGTAAGTGTAAATATTCAAAATTATTTTACAATTATTTAGTTTTAAAAACGTTGTGTGGCCAAACATTATATTCTGTCATTATGGAACACACCACAATTGTTTTCTGTTAACCATAAAAAATATTTACTACCCGTAGTTCGTAGTTACTAAAAAAAAAAAGGGGGGGCCCTTCCATACTATTCAAACATTTCTTAGCCACCAGAAAATCGGTTTTGTGTGTTTTTTTTATATAATGAATACTATGAGCCAGTAAGTATTTTCACTATCAAAAACATTTGAAAACATCATTACATGAATTTTCCCAGTGTTTTTACTCTTTTCCATGCAGAAAATAGTTGTCGTCAGGAAGAGATATTAGAAATGGCTGAGCATCGTCGAATATAATTGAACACGTAATTGCCTATCTTTGCTATCATCGCGGGTTTCGGATTGGCAGTGGTCTCACGCAAGTGCGAGTTAGCCTTGGAGGAGGTCTTCAAGGTCATAATAGTTGGTAGTGATGAGTGAGAAAGACCCATGCTCGTTTAATTCAGTGCGCGGTTTGGTTCGTGAGCAGTTAGTTGACAATGTCTGAGATTGTACTGAAGACATGCACCGAATGCTGTGGTAGGATATTGGAGGTTAGATCCACCACATATACTCTACAAGATCAGGTCGCTTGTCAAATATTAGTAGTGTAGCGAGGGTTCATTTCAGTCGTTTCTTTACGTAGGCAATCTGAGACATGTACGTAATGAATCTGGACATCCAGGCGAATCATTTCTTCTCCAGACAACCTTTGAAAGAAGTGTGAAGGAAGAAAGCAGAAATCGTGAATGTTAACTAACTGTATCGTTACAAATTATTAAGTTGCAATCATTAATATATAGTTTTATTCAAGTGAAAATAACTTAACAATCACAGTAATATATTTTATAGTCACAGTAACATTCTTAATTCATTCCCCAAATTATGTATTCACATTCCCGGTAATAAAACTGGTTGGATATTTATATTATTCCTGTGGGTTAAGCCCAAATCTATTCATTAAATTATCTGCATTATGTTTAGAAACGTAATACCGGAGTATGCGCTTGTCTTTGCTAGGTACTAATAGATACATTCTACAAATAGTAGTAAATGAGTGGTTATTGCAGTAATGGCAGTTGCGAACAGTAAGTTTACTCTCGATTAGTGGGTGCGTTAGGTTCCTGAAAAGTATCCATTAAGCAAATCGTCCGTTAATTTAATCACGTTTCCCATAAGGGTCATAGAAATCAATATTACGTTTCTGAAGATACGAGAAATATCTACATTATAAATAATATCCAAAATAATAATAATAATAATAATAATAATAATAAAGTGTCGAAAAAAATATACACGCGTAATTTTTTTTACTAAGAATCAGGAAACTTAATAAGAAATTGCAGGCTAAAATGAATGCTTATTTTAATGTTTCACTGCGTTTAGTGAAGTATGACGTATTTTTTTTTATTATTATGACAGTTTTTCATGCCCTGGCAGTTATGTTCGACCAAAAGTCTAAGTGATGTTGGTATACAAGTCCGTAGCACTCAGAAAGTATCACGTTGCGTAGTAAACATGCTGATGATGACCATGTACATAAATGTTCCTAGAGCTCAAACTTACAAGCTAACATAACATGTACTACTGCGAGTATCTTTCTCAGATCACTTTTATAATGGCGTCACATTGTAAATACTGGCTTTCATTTTGTCAGCTTGTTTTGACTTTGCCAACAGGGGATCACATGAACTCTCTCGTAATGTCTGAGCACAGTTGACCTGACTTGCGCCGGTGCAGCACGCCTGCTTTTATTGCCACAATAATAGACTGCAGCCTTTTGTTTTTACCGGGTCCCGTCTGTTGCTCGCCTATTTTATCCCAATGAAAACGTTAACGAATAATAAATAATTTGAACGCCATAGAAAGTTATGTTAACTCCCCACAACATAATTCAAAGTCAGCACATAACTGTACGTAATTCCTGCCAGTTCGACTAATCATTTGCGACGACGAAATGACAATTTCACTGACAGTCACAACACTGCTATTGTGTTGTGAATTCACTAGCTGCTTAGTACACTGTGACCAAGAGAGCAATGAAGGTTGACATCAAACCTCTCGTACCAACCCTTGTACGCATGTAAGGTGTATACTAGGCTCAGATGGTGGTTTCCCGCGGAAAAACTTGAACTGTTTCAACGAACGTTCAGCATGTAGGAAGCTTTGTGCTGTTAATTTTTTTATCCTGTACGTGCAACTGTCATCACATTTGATAGAGCCAATCAGAATTCTACTATTGTAATATTTGACACCTATGATTGTTCTGTAGACGACTATGACGTTTCGGACAGTTTTCATTCTATCAGGTGTGTTGCGAAAATGTGCAACATTTTCAAGTGTATGCTGGCATAAGACCTCTTCGCGATAAATGATTACCTCTAACAACAGGCTGAGTACATTGAGTTAAGCTGTTGCCAACGCACAGAAGAATGCAGCTCACTGCATATGCTACTCACAAACACACTCAGAGCAGCGTAACGTTCTACAGAACGCCAGGAATTTGATTCCCAGCCTCTTTCAATTAATGGATTGGAAACGTCGGTTAAAACCAAATTTCAGTCTGTGCTATGAATCAACGATAACAAATTACAATTATAACATGTGTCCGTTAAACAAATCTTCGTTGATCGATGACTTATCTGTGCTCCAGAGGGCTTCATGCCTGAGCTTCCAGAGTCTCCTCGCGAGGTAAAAGCTGTGTTCTGAGACAAGAAGTGGGAAACTGCATCTCGAGATTTGTTATCATTTGAGCTCGTTTTAACTGAAATGTGATGGTCCAGTCCATCAGTCATTTTATTTGAGAGTCACGCCTTATGATGTCTATATAGTCGGCAGCGTCACTGTAAACTGTACGTTGCCGTGTGTATTTCCGGGATATTTGGTATTTCAGTTGAGTTGGTAACACTGATAGTGATATATGTAACAGTAAAATTATGTCAAGTCGTGGTGATGGCCACTCTGAGTTGGTTCATGGCTTCGCAGGGATTTTTCACAGATTAATACTGTCGAATCTGCTTCGTCGGGAATAAGTAAAACTACTGATTGCATAAACGAAATATAATCACTGATTGAATAAGATATTTTCCGTGGTCAGAAAAGTGACATGTTTACATAGATTTACAAAAAACTGCGTAGTTATACATTAAATATAATTTCATGTTATGTTCCAAATTAAATTATAATCTCAAGGAAGTATGCGCCAAAATTAAAACACGAAGGAATGCAGCTGGAAGCGAACCAGTGACCTCTGGCACGACACACTAACACACTAACCAGTGGACCAATCTAAACACTTGGTTAGTATAGTTGTGGTAACAGACACTTTTAACTGATATTTACCAGTAATGTGTGTTATTTTTATATAGTATCATTTTCTAAACACAATAAACTTGTGTATTGTACAGAAATAATTTTTTCAAATTAGCTTAACATTATATTTATTAATATGTAGGCCAACCGTAAATATTACTACATATTTAAGTGTAACTTATCAGAACACATAATTCACATTAAAAACGAGAAAAAAGCTAGTAGAAACTTGTTTGATTTGCAAGTGGTGATACAATATTTAGTACGTGTATGCTAAGATCATACATATAACATTGTTGATATTTCATTTTAGTTACTAATTTTAACTGTACTTTCTAAACTATCGATTGAATAGTAAAATATTTAATTATTAAATTGTGAAATATATTTATTAAGTTAATCTGTTCCCCGATCTGATTGCTTTTTCACTTACTTTTTTATCAGCCAACATTGACAAAACAATATATTGAAATATTGTGAAACGTACTGAGGAATTTAATAAATAAGTGTTTGAAGCGGACACCTAGACGGTTCGCTAACTCGCCCGAATGTTTCGTCAAGTAAATCTTTGAGTAAATTGCAGTCAAATATGTATTGAAATTTATAGCCTATCTCAATAGTAAAGGAAGATATTTGCTGCTAGAATTCAGAGTTTTACATCCAATTTTGTAAAATATAAAAAGACGTTATAAACTACGATGTTTTGCATTGTAAGCTATGAAGATCTGGACAGTAGAGGAAATACATCGTTAAAATGGTAGGTGAACACAGACCTGACCGTTCTGTAATTACATGTACATACATCTCACTGCCAAAAGGTACGATAATGTGATGTACATAGTACGTCGTAACAAATATGAAGGTGTTTATTGTGCAAGCGGCCAGCTAGTATAATTTTACTTTAAAACATTCACAAATATGTCAACTACGTGGCAATGCCTGGTGTTCAGGCAATACTTCATACACGCAATCGTAAACACAAAAGACTTAAAGACTGTTCTGCACCGAAAAACTCGTAATTTTCTAATTTTACCAAACACTGTCCAACTCATACATTTTATATTAATAGTAATTTTGCACAAAGTATGCTGTTCTCTTTCATAGCTTTCGTACAAGAACATGTCAAAGTAATGATTTTACTGTTTTTGCTATTTACACAATTAAAATCTATTCAAACGCAGTGTACATAATGACTTGTTCATGGACGTTAATTCAGAAAGTTGCGACGTGCAACATTAATTATAACAACAATAGCATGTTTTTAAGATATCTGCAAGTGCTAAGAGCGTTCTACTACTTAGTACATAACAGTATGCAAAAAATTAAATTATATATTGTACTTTGAAAGAAAACGAAATTTTTTTGTATTTGTTTTGTGTTACTTTATTTGTACAGTATTTAAAAAATTTGCAATAAAATGGTAAAATTTAATTAAATACACATTTCATTATTATTGTCTAACATTAAGAATTAATTTCTTAAGAGAAAACATGCATTAAAATTTGTTCTTACTGTAATTTTGCTCAAGCTAAAGGACTAAATGTCACTACGTCCGTATTTTCAGTCTTGAATATCTGGTCAATATTTAATGAAGCATAAGTTCCGGTGTTACATACAATATGCACCAAGTAAAGAAATAATGATTCTGCTAATAAAAATGTTTTATATATACATAATTATTGTGCAATCCTATAAATTATACCAATGGTGTTTACGAAACATGATTCAATTGGTGATGTGGTGATTAGACTATCTACACCTAAACAAGAAGAATTAAACAATGTTACGAAATTGTTCAAAAAATATATATAATTAGCTAGGTGCTAAACCTCTAAAATTATATATTTTTTACTGTAATGGCTGAAAATCCACAGATACAAACGTTACCATGTGTTTTTACTTAAAACTAAATGTACATTAAAATGATTTTATACCACTTAGCTTCAGACAAAAACAAATAAAGTTGCAAAGTCAAGTGCAAAATGCTGCATAATAAACATAACAGAAAAATTGTTCGGAGTACAATAGTGTCATGCAGTGTGTCCAGCAAGTACTTACATAGGGACATGTTAGAACCAAGGACGAGGCAGTCTGCAGAGCTGGACAGCAGTCCATGTTGTAGGAACACCACACTCCTGTTGTTATAGTTAGATGTATGTCTGCCATGCGAGATGCGGTGTAGTGACAACAAGTACTTACCTAGGGACATGTTAGGTCCCATGACGACCCAGTCTGCAGAGCTGGACAGCAGTCCATGTTGCAGGAACACCACACTCCTGTTGTTATAGTTAGATGTATGTCTGTCATGCGAGATGCGGTGTAGTGACAACAAGTACTTACCTAGGGACATGTTAGGTCCCATGACGACCCAGTCTGCAGAGCTGGACAGCAGTCCATGTTGCAGGAACACCACACTCCTGTTGTTATAGTTAGATGTATGTCTGCCATGCGGGATGCGGTGTATTGTCAACAAGTACTTACCTAGGGACATGTCAGGTCCCATGACGACCCAGTCTGCGGAGCTGGACAGCAGTCCATGTTGCAGGAACACCACACTCCTGT
>PNEQ01048682.1:0-10133 GCA_003012365.1 Medauroidea extradentata | reverse complement strand
CCCATGACGACCCAGTCTGCGGAGCTGGACAGTAGTCCATGTTGCAGGAACACCACACTCCTGTTGTTATAGTTAGATGTATGTCTGCCATACGGGATGCGGTGTAGTGTCAACAAGTACTTACCTAGGGACATGTTAGGTCCCATGACGACCCAGTCTGCGGAGCTGGACAGCAGTCCATGTTGCAGGAACACCACACTACTGTTGTTATAGTTAGATGTATGTCTGCCATGCGGGATGCGGTGTAGTGTCAACAAGTACTTACCTAGGGACATGTTAGGTCCCATGACGACCCAGTCTGCGGAGCTGGACAGCAGTCCATGTTGCAGGAACACCACACTCCTGTTGTTATAGTTAGATGTATGTCTGCCATGCGGGATGCGGTGTAGTGTCAGCAAGTATCCATCCTTGGTTAGCGCGATGTGAGACTCTGCCGGGTATCCATGCTTTCTTATCAAGTTGGGCTGCGAACACATCGCTCATGTCAACACATGTGAGGTGCAGTCACAACACTATTACTGCTTCAGCAACTGTTTACATTCACAGGTTGTGACACAATGCTCAGCTTATACATACTGTAAAATGGCGTAACGCCTTGACAGAGACTAACAAATACACAATAATATTACTTTAGTGGACTTTCTTGCTTATCTTACGGTTTTCTTGCTATCTAGTGTTATTTGTTAAGCATGGTTTTCTTTCTTCGCATTTGTATGACTGCTTCTTGGTTTAATTCCCTCGATAGTTTAACAACCTAAATTTATTTAAGTATATGAGAATATCCTTTGTATGCTTTAATTAATTCATTAATAATTACGTTAAATTCTTTGAAATTGGGAGAGCACGATGATACAGGATGACATCATAAAACAGCTCTATATTGAGAAGTACGTTATACTTAAATTACTAGTTCACAATACTGTCTTGAAAAATGCACCCACAAAATTATTCCTTAATTGCACGCGTGCTATATTCTGGGAATGGTGCAGAGACCAAGTTGCCTGGTGGCATTTATAGGATAGGATTGTTGATTCAGGAGAACAACATGAATACAAATGCGAGAAATACAAAGCTAGTGAGATTTACAAGAGTAGCCAAGCGTTGTATTGATCTTACATGAGAGTAGGCTATATTTATGGGCGGCAGTAAAATATTTTTACACATGTGTGCACACATTTCAGCTCCTCTGATGTAACATTATTTTCTCGCGACAGAAAAATTTCCAATATTTTAGCGGTACATTTTAGGCACGAAAATCTTAATGAAATGTCTTTAAATAGGTACAGGCGGCTACGACACTCCTGTGTTTATAATACAACGTAATTAAATTACAGAGGTGCCACTGAGCGAGCTACCGGCTGGAAGACAAGAATGTCAGTCCTGTGACTTGCGCTCAAGGCTAGGAGCAGGCATGATGCACTTAACTTTGTCGTCCTTATTGCTTCCACAGTTCTAGGTCTCGAACACGACAAACATCCAACCCGAGCGAGGGACAGTAAACGTTGGGAGCCTAGGAATGTTGTTGCAGGTTGAATTATGGCAGAGAACGCAGGCATAAAGAGATAGAGCGATGTTAATAAAGTAAATAATACACTGGGAATGCTGAGAAGGATATTAAAAATAATTAGAAAGTGAGGAAGGCAAATGAACGTAATACAATGTTACGGCCAATGATGGCGAACGCGACGGCGGCATATTGAAAGCCATACGAGGAACTGGAGATGCGGAAATGGGAATATGTTCAAAGCTGGTTTGCGATATGGGTGAAGGATTAATAAAGGAGGCAGGCTGGTGAGGATGAAGGGAACTTGTGGCCATCAGTGATGTTGAAGAAATTAATGTCTAACTCATGAAATACAACGAGGTGAATGTAGAGAGTTTATGTGCAAAGTTATACAATGTCTCTTTAGTTTATATTTTTTAGCGATAGTAATTTCTTACGCCAAAAGAGAGCAGATACCATAAATATGTTTGGCAGTTTTGTTTAAAATCGTCTTCTCCATGTTGGTTGACTTTTTTTTCAATGCAGTAAATACAAGGTTTTAACTAAACGAAATTATAGTTAGTTGACTTTTAGTCGAAACCATATCATTTCATGCTTTGAAAATAGTAGCTATCGTGGCTGAAACATTTTAAACTAAACTGCCGGACATATTTTTTATCTGCTCTCGTTGAAGTTTAGAAAAACACAAAACTGTAAGTTTGAAGATAAGGGGAACCACAGAAGACTCACGTTAATGTCAAATGTAGTATCTTGTTTACTAGTACCGAAAGCGAAGGTTACTTTGGACAAGCGGGGCGACTGCGAAATTTCTAAAAATTATATTTTTTACGTATGGTAGCCCTCAATATAGAATTTTACTTGCGATAAATTCCGGATAGTAAATATCCACACGATGCGTAATTACAAAGACATAATTATAAAAGTGCCGCACTGTCATCCCACGCGTCCAAAGTCACATTACGGTAATCAGGAACATACACATATGTACATACATATATACGAAACACCATCGCCTCACAGCACATGATTCAGTAAACAGGGAAAATTTTCTCCAAACAACTGTAACATAGCGTTTTCTCTATGTCACAGCCTTCGGTAAATTGTTTTGATTAAGTTGGTGAAACTGCTAAACAAAGAAGTTTTATGCTTTGAAAGGCTAATTTATGTTACACTATTGATTTTTTTTTTTTTCAGATTTTTTTTTTGTCTATGGGTGAGTAAGATGTAATATTTGATGTATTGTTATATGGTTCCAACAAATTTAGTTCAATGTAATAATTTATCACTACGTCGTAGGTAAGGTTTATGCTTGGAACACGTTCGGTTTCAAAACCTCGATTGAAGTGAGCTTTGCGCAGCAACAAGGAAGAAGTACGTATGACATCTGAGAGAATATAAGAAGGTTTTTTTTTTTTTTTTTTTGGAAAAGTAATGGTTTTCAACTGTTGATTCTGTGAGGCAGATGAGAATTCCCAGTTTTGGACCTTTAAGCTAGCTGGAAATTGCCGTTGTTGATTGTTTTGATGTTCCTGAGTGCTTGAAGTATAGACATGAGTATCTATTCAGCAGGAGAGCAGTCCGTCAATGAAGTACAAGAGAGGACGGAATTAGCCAGGGTCCACGTCGGCGACTGCTGGAACTTCACTGCTCAGCTGTCGAACTGCAAATTCTAAGAAGTGAGTTAGTATTCAGTCTGACTACAGTATCTGGACTTGTAGGAATTGCGCTCAAATCACATTATCACCTACAGTAACATTTCAAGATAAATTCCATTTTTTAACACTACTCGGATTAATAACAGAAATGTGTTGGAACCATAATTAGTTTATATTGTTACTGTTAATAAAATACTCCGAAGCACTTCAATATTCATTTACTTCCCAAAAACACAACAAAAAGAAAAATAGCTAAAAATGTTCATTGGTTCCCCGCCCCCTGAGCTAGCCACATTTAATACTTAATAATTATCGAATTGGTTACGTCACATTCGTGACGAAGTGTAATGGTCTGTGGAACTAGAGTATAGATTAAAGCAAACCTACATATTGGTATCCAATGCACCTATACCTAGCATTCCATGTAGCTTATACAGTACATTACACAATAATTATTTTGACACGTATATTTTATTTATTTGTTTACGTTAACTGTACCACATTTGTAAATAACTATTCCATATGACATAACTTCATCAGCCAGCAAGGGGTAAGTAAACTTTCGTTTACACCATATTATAAGAATTTTTTTTTTGTTCCTGCAATTCTGGAGTACTAGCTGCATAATCTTGAAACTCATTTTTTTTTCATTAAAAATGGTATATTTCCTATTCCTGTTGCTTATTATTTTTGTTTCATTAAAATGATTAATATTCTGTAGTGATAATATTATTTTTGAACTGTACAATACTAAGAGTATTTGCATTTAAGTACTCACACAAACCAACCAACGTTTTTAAAACGGCAATTTTGCTAGTACTGTAAGTTACTTTGTTTGTACTTGTAAAAACAAATATGTTTTTCCCGTGAGTATTTTCTACACGAATGCAGTATTCAGTTGCTTGATTGAGAAACTGTAATTCTTCAAAAATTGTACAAGGAGATTTGTAAAACTATAAACGCTGATTTTTTGAAAAATTATATACAAATTATTTAAGTCACTTGTTTTATAATTTTACCCTTAAATTGTATATTAAAACTTTTTTTTAAAACAAAAAGTACCTAATTTTAAGTGTATTCCTAAGAGGTGTACCTTCCCTAGAAAGTGTAGATGGAACAGATCTTTTTTTTTTTTTTTTTTTTTTTTTTTTTTTTTTTTTTTTTTTTTTTTTTTTTTTTTTTTTTTTTTTTTTTTTTTTTTTTTTTTTTTTTTTTTTTTTTTTTTTTTTTTTTTTTTTTTTTTTTTTTTTTTTTTTTTTTTTTTTTTTTTTTTTTTTTTTGTTTTGTTATTACGTCCGAGTTTCTAGACACTACATTACTTAACGACAAATAAGCCATATAAAATTTTGGTTTGGGTATGACCCTCGCGTGACTATGAAACGCGCTGGAATCCACTAAAAAAACATAAAAAAACTGTCCGATAAGTGTGGTCGGTTTGTATTTTTAAATTGGTAGCCAATCTTACCGAGAAATTAATGGTTGCGTGCCAAATTGTAAAACTATTTACCATCCAGGTTTGTAATTAAAAATCAGCTTAGTAATTTTTGATTGCAATTTTTTTCTCCAATTTTCTGTGATATTTTTACTTCGGCAAAAAAACACATTTTTTCCCCCATTTTTACATCAAAGGAAAAAACTATTTTCCCCTGCCCCTTTCCCATCATTCTTCCTGTTTTTCCCTAAGCTTAAGAAGCCTAATCAAGACATAACATTTGATTGGAACTGAATTAGGTTAATAGTGTCAAATATTTCAAAATTACTAATTCATTTTGTGGTTGTCCCAAAGTGATTTAGCTTTTTATCACATTACAAACTATTTAATCGATTATAAATTCATTAACGTTAATGATTTTAGTCTGCTATTTTGGAAACAAAGAAATACATATTTTATGAAATTTTGTCATGCAATTTTTCTATAATTTTAAATTATACTATAACCTATTTTATATTTTGACGTTCGAATACCGACCGCCACCTTGCATTTACCTAACTTAACTATAAATTGACCACGTCGACATAATGACTTCAATGCTTAATTAAACTGTGATTAAAATTTTTAGGCACTTATTTTGTAATTATTACGATTTTAATTTGAGGAAGAAAATTAGTTTCTTCTACCTGGAAGTAATTTTTTTAACTTTTATTTTGTTCGGCGCATAGCATTTTTCTTTTAATGTTTTATTTGAGTGTTGATGTTATTAATTTATTAATACAGTAACTGATTATTTTCGTTGCAATATTTTAGTGGCTGAATTTGTAGTTCTTTTATATATTTTTAAGTTTTTAATAACAAAATGTTAACTTTACATTTCGTTATTTTTTTCTTATTTACTCATACTTCTATTTTTTTTTGTATTTTTTTTAGCACGGTAGGACGCAATGTATAACACAGCGTGCAGTTTGAACGTAGCATTGAGGCGCTTACGGTAACTTATTCGATCTACTCAATGAAGTAGACATTCCTCTACAACAGGTGGGAAATCTTGTGAGAGTAGAGACTAGCGGTGTCCAAAATCTCTAAATATTGGACTTGATCTCATGGCCGTGTCTGTATAGATAGCCGTGAGCAGACGATATACAGAAAAAAGCGCGTAAAATTTAAACACATACCGGTACTTCCGCGAGTACACATATGAGGAAATATATTGTAAGGCGCTTGAGTGCATGTTCAACAAAACAGATCGTTCAAAATATAGTATTTTGGTTTGATGAGGAGTCTGGAGGAGTTTATCAAGTAAAAATGTTGCCAGAAGAACATAATTTAGGTGTGGAATAAATTATAAAATTATTAATTACTAGGACTCCTAAATATATAAACTTTTAGAATTTTAAATTTATGTGTTTATATAAACTGTCGATTAATGCAAAAAGCGACGGTTGTGTATCAGATAAACTGAGTAAAATGTTAACTCTGTAAACATAACTTTTTTCTCTAGTTTATTTGTAGTATATTTTAAACTTCCACTTGCATTCCATAAATGAGAAAATAAAGTCATAATTACATCCCTGCTTAAGAAATTTAAGATTTATTTAAGAGAAACAAAAATACCTCGTAAAAAAAACGAACGCAATTTACTACCAACTCACCAGTTTCACCAACACTTGGGCACAATATGAAATTCGGTTTTTCAGTTTTGTCACGTCCGCTATGTGTGTCGCCATTGTATATCCATGATGTGACACATACTTACCGTGGTCAGCTCTACATCGTTGCTGAATATCTCGGCGCAGCAAGCAGCCAGCAGCACACACAAACACACTCCTACACCGCTCATATCTACACAGTAACTGCCGTCTTCCTTGCCTTGCTGCAATACACTGCACCGCGCCGCGCAGTTGACTCAGCCAGGGCTGTCCAAACCAGTCCACAGCTCCCTCGGCTGTCTCCGTCAGCGCTCGGCCAACCTGACTCACTGGAACACAATGGGGTTATCCGATATCCCACGTTTCACAGCTACACTTCCACTGTTCTGAGTCTGGCGGCTTAGCACTTCTCATGTCTACTGCAATGTCATCAAATACTTTCATTGAAAAATCAATGAGAGATACATATTCAACATATTGTATTATAAATGTTGGCTTGTATCACAACAGGCATTAGGTATTTTAAATATTAAGTACTCTCTGAACTGTCTATATTATCCGAATTTCGACACAGATGACAACATACTTTATGAAACATCTGATAAAGTAAACACTTAGTAAATACCCTTTACATCATATCTTCAAAATGTGACAATAGTAAAGTAAATTTCTATTTTTATTTTAGTGGAATTATAGAGTGGGTTGGGTCGCAGCCAGCTCTTGGTCTGGAAAGGGGGAATGTCTAAAAAGTAGAAATATCCACATCCCCTAAAAAAAAAGACGTAACTAGCACAACCGATAAGTCTACTTTCCCTTTCCTCAAAGAGGGTGCAAATTAACCCTGACAGTTAAAATCATGTAGTCACAGCTATGGATATTAAACAATGGCATTAATTTTGACATATTGTAAACGTAATATACAAAAGATAATTCAGCTTACCGACATGCATGTCCAGTTCAATAAAATTGGAGAAAAATTATTTAAGATCTTTTTCTTTCACAAATACAAAAATGACCGACATTTTCAATATATTACCGAAGTATGACCGAAATACACAAAAGACCAGTCAGCTGGGTACAGTATATGTGCCTATATATTTGACCTGCCGAAAAAAAATTTCCTCAAATATGTATGTCAAATTATGTTACATTACAAAATGGCCACCATCATAAAATTTTTAATGCACGAATAACGAAATACGCAAAAGTGATTTAGTATGCTAAATAGTATTTGTGTACTTAATTTAATAACATTCGAAAAAAAATATTTCTCTAGAAACAGAAAGATATTCTAAATGTAAAACAATGACTACCGTTTTGAAAATATTAAGTTAAAGAGAACAAAAAACGATGTAAAAAAATCCAGTCAAATTTCGAACCAAACTTATTAAAAATCAAAAGTAAATGTTCTCAGTTATGTCAAACTAAAAAAAAAAAAAAGTGCGTTCGTTTAATATAAACACAGGACGAGAAAAAGGTACAAAAGTAAAGTCGACTTACTAAATTATATAAGTAGTAGGGAAAAGGCGCATCCAGGACACTGACTCCTGGTTGAGGAGCAGAGGAGTAACCGCCGCCATTTTGGGTCAATCCGCCGCCATATAGGGTCAATTCGTCATGCTGTCCGCCATCTTGGATCAATTTGTCATGTTGTCCGCCATGTTGGATCAGTCCGCCATCTTGGATCAATTCGTCATGCTGCCCACCACGGTCTAAGAGGAAGAGGTATTGACACTGCCTATGCTATCCAGCAAGAGAAAGTGACCCCTTCTTGTCGCCTAGTGCTAGTAGTAATTTGGTAGGACATTTATCTTGTTTACATCTCGCGTTTTACCATTTTTGCTATTATTTATATAGAATAATGTTAATAAGGTAGACTGATATGGTATATACATGTTCCGTGTCCATAAATGCATTGGCATGTGTGGAACTGTTTATAAAAGTAGTCTGAAAAAAATATATTACTTATTACGGTTTTGGTGAACACATTCGAGCAAAAATGTTTATTTCGTGCCCTACAAAATTTTAGAATCATTGCAATGTGCATATACTTGTAAAAGATTGAAAAACTAAATTTTATGGGTGAAAAAAGTGTGTTTCAATACGAAATTGCGTTCTCATTTTTTTTCTTCGATGTAATACTCGCAATTCCGGTAACAACTTCACATTTTAAGCCAAGCCAAATACAAAAACAAGACAAATCTTCCACTAAATGACTACTAGCGCTCGGCAACAAGAAGGGAGTCACATTTTATTCCTCAGTGTCAAGGTCTCTACCTTCATAGATCATGTTGCCCACTATTTTGGATCAATTCGCCATATGTTACATAATTTTTATGTTATTTGTCATGTCGCCCATCTTGTTTCGGCTGTCACTCGTTGGCTGAGGGAATTTTTCCCGTCGTCGTTTGGTGGGGAGGTCATGTTTGTTTTCATCATTTGTTACTAGGCGGCGCTAGTATCGCAGTTTGTTTCCATTATTTATTGCTAGGCGGCACTGCAGTCGACATCCGCCATATTTGCTCTTGGATGTGTGCCGCCATGTTTGTTCCAACATCTGCATCGCTCTCTGCTAGAGTGCTCTAGTATCGCTATTTATGTAAGGTCGAAGTTGCTTGTGTTTGTACATGAGAGAGTAGACCTTATAATTTTATTTTTTAGCAAGTAAAATATTTTTAGTTCACCTAGTGTTGGTTTCGAACTTGTAACCTTTGTGTTACCAGACATGTGCCCAATCCCACTTTTTTTATTTTTTATTTTTTTTTTTTAAATTAAAAATGTGTGGTGCAGTGGCGATGCGGAAGTTCCGCATCATCACTGCACCAACCGTTCACCCCTTTAATGTGACTTAATTTGAGTGACCCCAGTACTTTTCGTGAGACAATTTGCATAGTTATAAGTTTTGAGACCCAAATGGACAAACACAAATTTACACCCAGGAATCGAACCCAGAGCACCAAAGCCGGCCGCTCAACCAACTGAGCCACGGGGGGTCGGCACCCACTGAGCTACGAGTACATCGACAACAGAACAATGTTAAATATTGTATATATAAAAATAAATTTTATACTAGATAAATGTTCACATTTAATTAATGTTGTTAAAAATTTTAGCATACCTAAATTTTATTGCTTTTATATATTAGATAGTATTAACTATTTCTATCCTACGAATACTCAAAGCGGGCAACTGAATCATTTTTGACTGGATTCAGTTTCTTGGACGTACTCCATAATTGAATGACTGTCAAAGAAAACTAAACCAATAAAAGAAAACCATTATATATGCAGAGTATGCTTAGTCAGCAAGATACATACACAACAAGTAATTCCAAAATGGAATCGGGTCAAATAGAAACAAGGAACAAACAAATAATAAATGAAAATAATAACAAATAAAATAAAAAACCAAGTAACATGCGACACAACGATGAGATGAAACAAAAAACACAGCAAATATCAGACACGAACAGAAAAATAACAAAAAAAAAAAGACAACAAATAGACGAGACAAAACGCAACAGATAACAGACATATACAGAAAAGACAAACGATACAACGAAGAGACGAAACAAGACACAGTAGTTTTCCAGACAGACAGTGTTACGACGTTTCGGGAACTGGAATCTGTACCCGTCATCAGGTAGACACACAGGGTTCAGGAACACGAGTGCGACTGATGAGGAGACTGGCTGCCGCCGTTTCCTCATGAGTGCCATCCGAGACCGTGCTGTCGCGAGACCGAAAGCCGAAGCTTCCATAACTCGCTGGGTGTTTGTAAAATCAAATGCACCCCAACAGTCTAGTTTCAAATCATTGGAACGGCGGCGGGGTGCGTGTAACTGTTTTAGCTGGGCTCCGGACCCGTATTTAAGGCTGGGGGGGGGGGGG